>OY821519.1:75910268-76196979 GCA_963682025.1 Cordilura impudica | reverse complement strand
TATATTTTGTTATTTTCTACTTTAATATTCTTAATTTTTATAAAATCATATTAGTTTTAAAATTATGGAATTTGAGTTTCAAAATATTTTATTTAAAAAATGCATTTTCTCAATTGTAATATTAAACAATAAACATCTTTAAATGTGATATTGAACAATAAATATCTTAAATCTTTCTTTTAAAAATGTAACAATATTTCAACTAAATCTGTTTTTAACCTTACTGTACTTCGGTTTCTTAAAACTTTTTGACAAATTTCTAATTATTCTCATTGACATTTCTTAATATAAACAGGGTACCGAAGCTATTGATCATGCTGAGTAAAGTGTAACGAGCTAAAAGAAGGCTATGTTAAGAAATAAAGACATGTATTCTTAAATTTGTTCTATTTTCTTTATTGTTCTGGAACCATCTTCTAGACCATTTCACTAAAAATTTCTATTGTTTTTTTTTTTAATTTTTGCGGCGCCATATTTAAGCAGCAGCTAGATCAAGAAATCCTTAATTTTAAATATCTCTTCGTTCAATAAAACATTCTTAGTGAATGTTATTTCGTTTAAAGAGGGCGGAGTCTAAAAAGTTGTTTCCGTTGTTCATTTAAAATAAAAACTCCCACCTGCCTGCAAATTCCATTTGTTTTTTTTTTTTTTTTACATAATATTTTCAAACACTTTTATAAAATGTATTCAAATAAATATCTTTATATTTCTTATTTTTTTCAAAATAATTTTATTATAATCATAAAAGCTTGGATTTCCCTTAGCTTGTGGTATTATCTTACTAATGTTTTTTATTTGTCTCCACACATAACAGTTTCATTTTCTCATATGAAAGTATTATGGAATGAAGTAAAGAAAAATTAAACGGAAATTTAAATTTCCCAACAAACGACTTTTAAATATATTACACACACAAGCGTGTTTAATAAGATTTTCCTGTGCCTCGAGACAGACCAACAAAAAGTTGTCAAGAGCACATAAGCAGTTAATAATGCGTGTATAATAAATGCAAACACTTTGCGATATTCGAAGAGAACTAGATTTGCACTTAACAGCGATAAATAATAAATTAACGAGCTTTCAAAGACCAGCAAAATATTGGAGCTGCTCCATATATATGTAATCGAAGGCATCATTCTTCACAGTCCCGAACACAGTCCACCTAGAGATGATAGATTGATTTGTATAATCCAGATGTGATTTTGAATTTCCAGTCTTCGTATCGTGAAATCTGCATGGGAAAAGTTAATGACTCGACGAACAAAATCATATATCATTTTCTCTTATGCTCTCGTTTTTGTGAATAAATCAAATTCTGATCGACTAAAATCGTTAAATATTGTGATTATTGAACGTTTTAGTCCAAATTATACTTCGATTTCCATTCTGAGGTTCTCTCAGAATAATGCAAAGTATGTTAAATACTAGCACATTCTTACGAAAACCCGTTCATGTGTAGATATAATTTTTTGCATGTATAAGTTTCTTTGTTTTTCTGGCATTAAAACTTGGGATAGGTTATTGTTTTTGTACCCTATATCACAATGTGGTCAGGATATAATGACTTTGTGCTGATGTTTGTAGCTACCAAAAATATTTGACCTGGACCCATCGACTAAGAATCACTTTCTGAGTGAATTTAGCGATGTCCGTCTGTCCGTCCGTCTGTATGTCCATGTAAATCTTGTAATCAAATATGATTACAAATATGAATATATTTTAATAAAATTTTGTATACAGGCTTCCATCGGCCGTAGAATGAACGCTGTTGTAATTGGTAAAAATTGGTTCATGTTCAAACCTAGTCCCAGTATAAATGACTACAATGATATCGAATTAAATTTGGCATAATATCGAAATTGTCCTATAGATCTCGGTCAAATTGGGTTTATGTATGTTTATTACGGGACTAAGGGAAGCGCTTGGTAAAAGTGGGAAAATGCATGCTAAATTGTGGGAAAATACCTGTTAAATCTATAGGAAATACATGCCAAATGGTAAAAATGCATGTCAAAAATGGCAAGATGTTTGCTAAATTTGCGCAAATTTATGGGAAAATGCATGCTAAAAATGAGAATTTTTCAATATTCATACAAAATAACCATTTAATCTTATATTTGTATATATTTTGGATCACTTCTCCCTAAATATTATTAATTTAAGCTTTACTCAACGCTAGAGATGGGCGCGTGAGTGAATTTTGGCTCACGATCACGCTAGAAATTTTTTAATCTCTCATGAACTACTCACTCGAATTTTTCTTTACTCCCGCACTACTCACGTCAGTAAAATTAAAATAACTCACGCTCACACGTGATTCACGTGACCCACGCAAATCACGTGACCAGCGCAGATATCCGCTCAACACAGCTAATGTAAAAATTTGTTGAGGGATTCCCCTTTTTTGCATTTTTCTTTATTCAAGATAGCTAATGTAAAACACAATTGTGGGATTCCCCTTTTTTGCATTTTTCTTTGTTCAACATAAACAGCTAATGTAAAAAACAGGTGTGGGATTCCCCTTTTTGTTTTTTTTTAATCAACATAGATTAAATATATAAAAGACAATTGTGGGATCTCCCTTCTTTGATTTTTGTTGTAAAGAAGCGCAAATATTTGTACTGCTTGCTTCATTTTGTTAGTTGTTTTCAATAGTTCAGACGTGTTTTACTTACGACATGGCAAACTTGAACGAAGATCAAATACGAGAACTGCTTAATGCAGAAAGTGACTCCGATATTTCAGATTCGGAATTTGATTATATTTAAGAAAATAGCGAAACAACTTCTTCTGAAACAGATACTGAAAGGGAACCGTTTTGCTAAAAACAAAATGTTTTGGAGCGCCACTCCATTACCTCAGCCTATTCGAGCTACGGCTGAGAATATTATCTCAATGCAACCAGGACCAACTCGATTTGCAGTGTCCAGATGCAATGACATTCTGTCAGCTTTTTTGTTGTTTTTTCCGCCTCCAATAGAAAGAATTATCATCGAAAATACTAATATGTATGGCAGGGTCAAGTTTGGTGGCAAGTGGATAGATATTGATGATAACGCATTGCGCCCATATTTTGCTGTGCTCATTCTTGCAGACGTATGTCGGTATGCATAATCTTGTTTTTTTATTTCAGCAAAATAGTTGGCTAATATAAAATCTATTACTGAGAGTGTAAAAAATTAAGGTGTTCATGGTTTATTTTATGCAAAATTTGGTCGCCCCATTTTCCGAGCAATTATGTCTGAAAATACATTTCATATGATTAATGGTGCCATCCGTTTCGATGATGTTTTGAGTCGATGACAAATGCATAGTTGCGATAAATTTGCTTCTATTCGTGAACTGTGGGACCGTTAGGAACATCTTCTTCCAAAGCTTTACAATTGTCACGAAAATGTCACCATTGATGAGTAACTTATTGCATTCAAGGGGCGATGTAGTTTTCGACAGTTTATGCCATCTAAACCAGCAAAATATGGTTTGAAATTTTTTTTATCGGTGGACTCTAAGTCAGGCTACGTATGGAAAATACAACCATACCTTGGTAAGCCTAGAAATGCACAGCCTGAAAAGAACCAAGGGCAACGCGTTGTATTGGACTTAACAGAAGGCTTGAAAGGCAAAATATAACAGAAAGGCAAAATATAACTTCAGGAAAGGAAACTTACATATGTGGGAACAGAACGCAAAAATAAAACATTCATTCCCCCGAAATTGCTGACTGTCAAAAAACTCCCTTTGTACCATTCTACATTTGTATTCGATAGCATTGCGACATTAGTATCATACATCAGCCAGAAGAACAAAGCAACAATATTGCTTAGTTCAATGCACAAGACAGTTGCAGTTAATGAGAGTGGATTGAAGAAAAAACCAGAGATTGTTTCGTATTACAATTCAACGAAAGGTATGTTAGTTTTATGTTCTCCTATAATTTCTAATACTTCATCTCTTTTAGGTGGCGTAGATACATACTGCTGATCAAATGGTTGGTTCCTACAGCACAAAACGCAAAACAAATCGATAGCTAAACATTGTATTTGCAAAAATACTTGATATATCCGCATTGAATGCGTACATAATATTTTCTGAAATCGACGTTTCATGGGCTCCACCTGATCGGAATCGCAGAAGACCAGAGTTTTGCGGGCAACTAGCACTTTCTTTGGATAACACGTATATGATGAAAGGGACTAGATTACCTCAACAAGAGTCTCAGCACAGTTATTGACTGAAATACGATCACCGTGCTGCAAATCTAAGTCTGATATAAAATGCTCCATTTGCAGCAAGTTTATTTGCAAAACTAACCGAAAAACATGTTGATTATCATGCAATGACAGTTATGATAAAACCAACTAATAAATACTTATTTTTTTAAACAAATGTAAAAAAAATCAAAGAAAATATACTATGGACCAAATGGTCCCTAACCCTAAGGTTCGTAGTTTTTATTTTTCTCAGTCCTCTTTTAAGTCAGAACCTTGAATTTTTGTATATAACATGGTTTTATAAAAAGACCACGTGAGCTAAATTAAGTCACTATATGTCACGGTTCAAAAATTACAAAGGAAGCAATCCAAAAATTGGACCAAATGGGCTTAACCTAATAGCAGGGTTAAGAAAACTGATTTTCAAAGCTGCAAATAAAAAAAATCTTTCGAAAAACAAAAACATGCACATGACATGAATTTTTACCATTTAGCATGCGTTTCCTATAGACTTAACAGGCATTTTCCCATAATTTAGCATGCATTTTCCCATTTCTGTACAGCAAAACCAATTCTCTCGTATATTACATCCTTTTATGAGTAGTCCAAAAATAAACCCTTTAGGACAATTCTTAGTGATAGCGCCCATAATATGAAGCTGATTCCCGATCTTTACTTAAATCTATAAAAAAAACAAAAACATTTTACAGATTTTTCTCAAATTTCGTTTGTAATTTTTTTGCGTAAAATAAGTGACCTTACCAAATGTGATCATGATCGGTCCAATTTTCGACCTAGTCCCCATATAAATATAGCATTCGATACGAGCTTTTTGATATCCGAAGGCAAAAAATTTAATAACAATGCCACCCAAATTTTGTTTATGCTTATATTTTATATCTAGTTAGTTCGACCTAAGAGATAAAGTATTTAAACGCATGGTATAGGGTACCGTATAGTCGCTCTAGACCGACTATAATCTTCTTACTTGTTTTCTTTTTGTTGTATACCAATCTTAATGTATTAAAGTAGGTACGTGGAAATAAATTTATATAAACACTCGTGGCATACAGGTGTTTTTGACAGTTGTTTATACGTGTGGGTGGGTGGCTAAAAATTTTATGTAAGCCATTTTAAATAACACATATGCCCATAACGAAGCAGGTTCTCACCAACTAATACTTCGAGGTTTTCTTTAGTTTTTTTTTTACAAATTGTTTACATAAAAAATTTAATTGAAATTCAATAAAATCAATTTCAAACTTTACTTTTTAACTAAGGGAGAAATTTATAAGAAAACATGTTGCGAAATAAACTAGTCAGAAAATTGTAGTCGGTCTCGAATGGCGATACCCTATACCATGCATTTCGAGAGAAGTCTTGGATCTAACTTTGGTGAGGTAATAACTGGATATAGAAAATAATCATCAACCACATTTTAATGGTATCGTTATTAATTTGTGGCATGCATATATGAAAAAGATCATATCTGATGTTATTTTTATAAAGGGACTAGGTTCAAAAAATGGAATGGCTTGAAAATGTAAATGAGTCATCTAAGGGCAATTGTTGAAAAAAACATACAAGATTTTTTTTTTTATTTTTTTTTTCTTTTTCGAGTAGTAGTTCGCCCACCCCACACCTTTCATCTGAGTGCTCCGCAATTTTAGAAAAATGATCTGTTGATATGAGGGACTATAATATGTATTAATTTTTACCTTGCATTTTTGGAAAATATCTTTTAAAATGATGTCAAACTTCTATGGAGTGAATGTTTTCATATATTTGTATGGAAAGTGGTCGAGCTTTTTCGAGTATTAATTCGTCCAGCCCACAATTGTTGTCGGAAACGTTTGAATCTTAAAAGAAATACTCTCCTCAGATTTTCAATTCTATGAAATAAAACTTTTGGATAAGTCATTAAAAAAAATGTCTGTAAAATTATCTCAAACAAGATATAAGAGCAAATTTTCACACTTTTATATGGGAAAGGTCTGATCTTTTTCGAGTAGTAGCAAGGCACATATATACATAGATGAGGATGTACAAACTGCAATTTGATCATGAAAGCAAGAGTGGCAGATCTCAGAATATTTAAGAATTTATGATCATGCATGTACGATATAAAAATTTGTATAAAGAATTTTAAGATCCAAGTTTTTACTTTGCACAACACAACACAACACATTCATACACACAACACATATTGGTACGCAAAATATGTTCACATTGCTAATAAGCAAGATCATTCGAAAAAAAAAAACATATTCTTCTCTTGACAAAACGCACACATTGTTATGAAGCAAGAACATAAAAACCCAGTTAGCATTTAATGAAATTATGACACGTTTTTATGACTCGATCTTCAAATGAGATTGTTAAAACATGCTTTCAAATGCTGACTGGGTATACGCACATTGGCACACAGTAAGAAACAACAAACACACACACATAGTTAATATAAGAAAACAAAACAAATTCTAAAAGCGAAAAAGTTGAAAAGAGTCAATTTTTGAATAGATTCAATTTTATCAAGTAAAGTTAATTTGAAAAATTTCATAAGACATCTGTTTTATGTGAAATGAAATTTGTCAAACATGGTTGCAAAAATATGTGAAATTGAAAACAAATTTAAAATCCAAATAAGGAAACAGAAATGTATAATATTTTCATAAATTTTATTTTATAAAAAAACACTTAAAGTAAATTTAAAATATAAACAAAAAAAATTAAAAAAACAAAGAAATAAAAAAATTCAAAAATAAAAAGACAACAATTCACAAACTTAATTAGAAATGTAAATAAAAATTTCAAAAAGGAGTTTCAGATTGATGGGATGAGGAGAAATCCGTTTTAAATCCCTCCGTGACTGTGCGTGACAATGCGTGACTGTCCGAGACTAAATCCAAGTTATTCTTTTTTTCACAGCAAGTGTATGGAACAAGTGTGAGATCGATCGAATGAGTGGAAATGAGATTTAGATCACTCTGTGACTGTTTGTGACTCGCCCAAAATTAATCTGTAGTCTCAACAAGACTATGGGCCAAGTTTCACATCAATTGGATAAGCGGGAATGGGTTGCCCAACGGCAGACAGAGAGATTGAGTTAAATGAAAGAGTTAAAAAAAAACATTTTTTAAAGTACCTTTTTTTGTTAAAAAATAACCTTTTCTTAAAAAAATGTATTTTCTTTAAAAAGCAACTTTTGTTAAAAAAGTACCTTTTTTTGTTAGGGTATATTTTCTTAAAAAAGTACCTTTTATTAAAAAAGTACCTTTTCTTAAAGTACCTTTAATTAAAGAGTACATTTCCTCAACTAAGTATATATTCTTAAAAAAATAGTTTAAAAAATATATTTTCTTAAAAAGTATTTTTTTAAAGTATCATTTCTTTAAAAAAGTACCTTCTCTTAAAAAAATAGGATTTCTTAAAAAAGCATATTTAAAAAATAGCTTTTCTTAAAAACGTATATTTTCTTAAAAAAAAGTATATTTTGTTGAAAAAAAAAGTAGCTGTTCTTAAAAAAATATATTTTATTAGAAAAGTACCTTTTGATAAGAAAGTACCTTTCTTAAAAAGCATATTATATAGTACTTTTTCTTAATAAGTTTTTTTTTTTTTTAAAGTTCGTTTAAGAAAAAGGGACCTTTTCTTAAACAGTACCTTTTCTTTAAAACGGTGATTTTCTTAAAAAAGACCTTTTCTTAAAAAATATGTTTTCTGAAAAAAATATTTTTTTAAGTTCCTTTTCTTAAAAAATTACCTTTGTTAAAAAAGTAAATTTTCTTAGAATAGTACCTTTTCTTTAAAAAATTAAATTTCTTAAAAAATGTAGTTTACCACAAAATTACTAATTGGTTTTGGAAAGAAAAAAAAATAAATACACGCGATTATAAATGATAGCACATTCTGTAAACTTATTAATAAAATTTTTAGGTCTCTTATTTTTCATTGTTTAGCTCTTTGGGATAACCATGCTATGACGGAAGGTACAAAAGGTCGCCGTCGGTGCGTCATGGCGAAAAAAACATAAAAATATAAAAAAGGGCCTTTTCAGGGCTACAAAATATAAAAGAGACCCTTTCAAGGGCCACTATATAGATTCAAAAAGAATTTTTTTTTTGTTACTGCTTCTTTTTTTTTAATAAAATAAAGGCAACGATTATGATGATGAATTAATTTAAAACCAAAAAGTTCGAAAATATAAATAAAAAATTTTGTGTACTCTTAAATTTTTTATTCCAAATTATAATATATAGTATAACTCTAACAATAATTTTAACAATTTTAACAATTTCAGTTTCATAGTTTCTCCTAAAAAATTGTTTCGATATTACGTTTTTAAACCCTTTTTAGCAAATATTTGTCAACCCTGAAAATGGCTGCTTTTCGTAACTTCTTCTTCATAACTGTGATCCTTGTTCAATGCTATGCCAAATGAACATTCTGATATCTGCCACTCTTGTTCATAAATGTGATCTAGTTCAAATAAACATTCTGCGATCTGCCACTCTTGCATTAACAGTTCCAAATTGTAGTTTGCACATCCTCATCTACATATGATTCTTGGTAGTAGTTCGTCCGAGCCACAATTTTGGCCAGATTACTTCGAATTTTCATGTACATAATGTTCTTATATTTCCAACTTTAAAAAGCATAAATTTGTGCAATGTTTTCCTTAAATTTTTTTTGTAAATCGATGTCAAACTTGCATGAAGTGAATTTTTTCATATATTTGTATGGAAAGTGGTCGAGCTTTTTCGAGTAGTAGTCGCCAACAGCACAATTATTGCTGGAATACTTTGAAATTTTAAGGGGCTTATCTCGATATATTTGCAACTAAAAATAGTGAAAAATTTTAGCAAGTCCTGATGGAAATTTTTATTTAAAGTTACATCAAACTTGAAATAAGAGCAAATTTTCACACATTTGTATAGGAAGTGGCTGATTTTTTCGAGTAGTTGTTCGCCCAGAACACAATTTTAATCGGAATGACCTAATTTTTTATATGAGTCATCTGTGAATAAGGTCAATTAAGGGCAGTGAAAAAAAAAATTTCTTTTTTCTTGTGAAAAAAAAAAATTTTTTTTAGTATCTGTTTTGTACCAAGTAGTAGTTCCTCCAAGCTTAAATTTTTGGCGGAATGCTTTGAAACTTGAAGGAAGTGTTCTCTTTACATACACAGCTCTAACAAAATAAAATTTTGTTACATCATTGTGGAAAATTTTCTGGAAAATATCATCAAACTTCAAATAAGAGCATATTTTCACACATTTGTATAGAAAGTGGCCAATATCAGTCGAGTAGTGCTATACCGATGCACAGAGGGGCGAACTCTATCAAAAGTGGCGATTAATTCAAAAGAAGAACTTTAACTTTCAAAACCGTATTTGGTACCGGGCAAAAAAAAAGATAAAATTCCACATCACTAATTGCAAAAATAAGAGTTTTAAATTGTTTACTTTATTTGCAGTGTGTACTTAAAGTTAAATAATTATTATTATTTTTGCGCGCATTGATAAAAAGTGAATTTTTTGATATTTCAAGTGATTATTTTTTTTTATTAAGGCTTCTAAAAGTAAAAGTTTAATAATGGAACCGTCTTCTTCGGGTCTTTGAGCATAGAATTAAATATATTTTGTTTACATAAATGTTTTGGAAATATTTAAAAAAAAAATAAAAAAAAAATGCTCTAAAAATGGGATATTTTTGACACCGGGAAAATCCGCTTATATGCCCTTAAAATATGAGATTTCAGCTATTATGTCCTAGAATGTCTTTTTGCGGTTTTTGCGGTTTTTGACTTATTAAAGTTTTTGTGGAAGAACTCCAGAAGCTAAGAAATCTATTTGAAAAAATCAAAAAAAAAATCAAGTTGTTTTTATTGTCTTTTGTCTCTATATTCCGTATGGTAGTTGTTATTGTAGCTAATTAGTGTGGAATTAATTAAATCACGCACACTCACGAAAAAAAAGAACTCTGATTTATTTACAACGAAAAGAATTTTTCACTTATGTTCATGCTATAATGGCATCACAAGTTTTATTTTCACTCACGAGCGAGAAATTATTTCGTAAATAGTTAATATTTATTTAATTAAAGCTTAATGCATAAATAATTAAAGCTTAGTCTTTATATATTTTATACACCTTAACTTTTAAATCTAGACTAACGCACAAGTTACTTCGTTACACGTACACTGTTTTGAAAAATAAATTTGAAAGATTTTCAAATTTCGCTAATGACACTGCCAGCTATTTGTTAAAAATTATCCATGGTATTATATGCCTCCTAGTCTACATAAATACTTCATTCACGGGCCAGGAATTATATCGCTATCACCATTGCCTATTGGTCAACTTACTGAAGAATCACAGGAAGCCAGAAATAAGGACTTCAAAAGTTATAGGGAGTATTTTTCGCGTAAATGCAGTCGGGAAAACACAATAGAAAACGTGCTTAATAAATTTCTATTAAGTTCAGATCCATTAATTTCAAGAATGGGGAATAGTTGTATAAGGAAATTGGAGCAAATGCCACAATCAGCATTGGAGTTGCTTATTCTTCCCCACAATGAATATGATAATGGTGACGATGATGATAATGATGATGATAATGATGAAGATTATTTTAATGATGATTATCAAGTTATTGAAATGAAGTAACAGTTATATATTTTTTTTATATGGAATTATGGAATTTGAAAAAAAAACTGATTTTAATTAAAAATTTTACTAAAATAAAATCATACTAAATTTAAAAAATATATATTTCTGAAAGCACATTAAGCATGCTCTAATTTGCAATTTAATTTACTAATTTATCTTCTTCATTCAAAAGTTACAGCGAAAATTATGAAAACAGACAATTTTCTCCAAAATACCAAAAAGCTCATAAAAGGTTAAAATTTTTTTTTTTACACTTTACTCTTTTTTGAAATGCTGGTTTTATATATATTGAGGAACATTCATTAATAAAAAATAACAATATTTAATAATTACGACTTCCCTGAATTAATCGCCACTTTACACCCCGTTTACCCCACTGTGCGGCGCCACAATTTTGGTCGGAATGGTTTAAAATTTTTTATGAATAATCAATGAATATAATCAATTACAGACAGTGAAAAAATTTAAAAAAAAATGTTTTTTTTTATTTTAAATTTTTTGCAAAATTTCCGATATTTTTTGAGTAGTTGTTCCCACACGCCAACATTTTCAGGAGGGTAACTATCAGTGTAACTGACTTCAAAATATATAAAATCATACCATGTATTTTGGGAAAGTTTTTTTTAATGAATTCAAACATCTATGAAGTGAATATTTTCATACATTTGAATATTTTCATACTTTTTCGAGTAGTAGTTTGCCCACGCCAGTAGGACAGTCCTATTCAAGTCAAATTTCAGGACGATGTTCTTGGTACTTGTACGATTCCAAAAAGTATATGCGTTTAGAAACCCCATTCCTTAGTTCCAACTAATTGTATATAGAAAATAAGCATAAACCAAATTTGAGTGGCGTTGTTGTTAATTTTTTTTCCTTCGGATATAAAAAAGCTCATATCGGATGCTAGGTCAAAGACGGACCGATCCTGACTATATTTGTTAACGTCACTTATTTTTTGCAAAAATATATACAAACCAAATTTGAAAAAAATCTGTGCAATATATCTGATTTTTGATAGATTTAAGATCGGGAATTAGCTTCATATGAATTAGCTTAGTTATGCTATAACTAAGAATTATTCTATAGGGTTTATTTTTGGACTACTGATAAACGGATGTAATAAATATATACATACCCAATTTTACCAAGATCTATCTGATAATTTGGATATTATGGCAATTTAAGTGAATCTCATAGTAGTCATTTGTATGGGGATGAGGTCTGAACTTGAACCGAGTTACACAAATTTCAATAGCGTCTATCATATGACCGACAAAAACTTATATACTAAATTTCATCAAAATACATTCATATTTGTGACTTGTATTTTGTTTACAAGGTTCACATGGACTCACAGACAGACAGACGGATGGACGGACGTCGTAAATCAACTCAAAAAGTGATTCTGAGTCGATCGGTATAATAAAAGATGGGTCTAGGTCAAATATTTTTGCTAGTTACAAACATCAGCACAAATTTATTAAACCAAAGCAACATGGCAGCCATCTAAGGTGAGTAGAAATATTAACACATTGAAAACATTATTGAAAAAAATTATCCTTTAAATTGTGAAGTGCTCTAAAAATTACACTTTTACTTCATTTCGTCTCCAGTTTAAGATGTATGTATATCAACCGGTTCATGTGTATTAAATGTATATGTAAATATATATGTAAGTACATACATAACATATTACCAAACCTAAAATAACCTATCCCTTTTCATAGCTTAGACATTCAATTCTTTGTAGTAAGAAGTAACATCTCTGCCAAACTAATCTTCATAAATATGTGATTTGTGGATAACGATAATTTTTAATATATAAAATCTCTCAAGCCACGACTTTCAAATAGTCACAAATGTTTTCGCAAAAACTAAAACGTACTGAAACGTAAATATAACACAACATAAAACCCATTTGCATCGTAATAAAATTTATTCCCTTAATTTCTATAAAAAAAAAACAAACTTAAGCTGTTATTTTGTTTTTCATTTTTAAAAACACGCATTTTCCCAGGTGACCTAAAAACAGCTAAGACAATAACTCTTCGCAAAGAGGCCTATAAGATAACTTTGACTTTGAAGAGAAACAACAACAAAAATATAAAGAAGTTTGCAACAAAAATAAAACATTGGGGTATTTTATGTCAACACTCAGTTATTTTATGTTATTTTATGTCAACACTCAGTTTTAGCAACTTAGGAACAAGGCATGACATGTATTATTTGTCAGGGTACCAAAGGAGCCCTAATTTTATGTACAAGAAGAAAAAGAACAACAGCAAGAACTTGACATTTTAGCATACAAAATTTATGTAAAATTTACCTTAATCTTAACAAAACGAAAGAAAAAAAGTGAAAAAAATATTTATAAAAAATATAAGTGGCATAACTAAGGAAATAAAATCGTGAAGTTGCCAAGATATACAGAAATTCTTTGAATAGCTTTCTGCTCACAAGAAACAAATTCGTAGCTGGATTTTTTTTTTGTGGAAAATAAGTACTACGAGTATATAAAGTTTACTAACAAACAAAATTTTACAAATTTGAATATAAATATTGTTTGACTGTTTTTTCTTTGCTCGACTAAAACGAGTCTTTCACTTTAGAGACTTAAACTTGCTCAATTAATTCGAACAAAATTTATAAATTATTCGAATAATTATTATAGCTAAGATGATATCGCCCTACGATAAAAATTTCTTATTTAAAGCAGTGGGTAAATATATGAAATCGAATAAAAAGAATCTGATGCTAGAAGACGTAAGTAACTATGAACATGGTAAAAATTTTGGCTCGTCAAAAGACTGGTATCAACATATCTGTGGTTTTCTAGAATAACCGCGTATGTCATAAAATCAAAATGTTCAGGGGAGCCAAAAAACGTTATATTTGAAATTAAGGGCTCGATATAAAGATTTTAGAGCTTTTTATTTAACAGTCCTGTAGATACGGGCAATAAATACTTTATAAAAAATTTTGAGTCAAAAATCTTCAGAGGAATAGATCCTAGAGAAGGACGAAAAAACAATATGTAAATTACACTTAAAGTGTGTGCAAATAAAACAACTTATGTCGACAAACGTCGTTTTCTTTGAAAAAGAAAACTACCACCATGTAGACATAAGTTGTTGTTGCTTGAAAAATGGATTTTTTTGTTCGCCAACAAAAAGTTAACGGGACTTTGGATGAGAATATAACAGAGTTCAGAAAAAAACACACACTGAATAAAAAACTCGTAGATATATGTAAACAGACATAACTTAGACCAACACACACATATTTTTATTTTCATATCAATTATGTTTGTTTTTTAATTTTCTTCGGTGCCAAACACAATCATGATTTGTGTTCGCTTTAATATTTCGTTATTTACACGAACATTTTTCTATCACGTCCTTTTTGTTTCGATCACACATAAACCACACAGATTCGAGTGTTGCTTTAATTGAAGTTCGTGTTCTGGTACGTGTACTGAAAAAAAAAAACAGAACATGTACAATAAACAGGTTTGAGTTTAGTTATATTTTAAGTCGTGTTCTGGCTCGTGTACTAAGAAAAAATAGAACATGTACAATAAACACGTTCGAGTTCAGTTATATTTTAAATTCGTGTTCTGGCTCGTGTACTGCGAAAAATTGAAACATCAATTAGCGATCTGATACACGCCGATAAAAACGATGACAATTGTTTCAAGCAAATTTATTAAAATTTTATTGACCCTTTTTTATGACTTACAAAAGAATGTTTACAAAAGATCCTAACAACCAACAAGTGTGTCTTTTATGCCGCAAAATTGGGTTTTTCATCTATGACACTAATTGGTTGCGAAAATAGGGGTGGGTAATGCAAAAAAACTAACAACCAACAAGTGTAACTTTTATGATTGTAAATAGTTTTTGTGTCTTAAGTATTTTATTGCCATCTTTTATTAAAATAAAAACCAGTCAATAAAAATAATTGTAAATAATTTCAACGTAAATCACAAAAAAAATGGCCAATAAAATTTTAAACTATTTGACAATTGCAAAAAACTTGCAACGTAAGTCATAAAAAATGGTCAACAAAATTTTAATAAATTTGGTTGAAACAATTGTCGTCGTTTTTATCGGGGTGTATCAGATCGCTAATTGATGTTTCAATTTTTCGCAGTACACGATCCAGAACACGAATTTAAAATATAACTGAACTCGAACCTGTTTACTGTACATGTTCTATTTTTTCTTAGTACACGAGCCAGAACATGACTTAAAATATAACTGAACTCGAACCAGTTTATTGTACATGTTCTATTTTTTCTTAGTACACGAGCCAGAACACGACTTAAAATATAAGTGAACTCGAACCTGTTTATTGTACATGTTCTGTTTTTTTTTCAGTACACGTACCAGAACACGAACTTCAAATAAAGCAACACTCGAATCTGTGTGGTTTATGTGTGACCGAAACAAAAAGTACGTGATAGAAAAATGTTCGTGGTTATACACTGAAAACTAATCCAAAATTATTTTGCATTTTTTTTCATTAATAACAACGTATGTCGCTAAGTGTCGTTTTCTGAGAAAGTAATTTGTCAGCGATCAAACGTAGGTTAACATACGTCGTTAGTGCTGCAAATTATTTTAATAAACATTTATGTTACGTCGTTATTTAAAGAAAAAACTCAGAAATGGGCAACATTTCAAAAAAAAATTTAACAGACGTAAAAAGCGTTAAAAATTAAATATTTGGCATCATTAACTCAAAACTGTCAAAAATGGACATACGTGGTTATTCCAGAAAACCACAGATATGTCATACTAACGCTCAAAGTCTTAACAGTAAAACTGACGAGTCTAGATTAGTGTTTGAAAACTCTAATATAGATGTTGTGTATGTTCCTGAGACTCTGCTTACCACCGCACAGTGGCGCCTTTCCCCAAAAAGCGGGGCACAAATCAAAAAATTTGATAGAAGTATTCAGTAAGATCAATGACGTATAAGATAGAGGATTTCTCACAGATTAAGAATCAATAAACTGTTCTAAAAGCGCATAAAAATTATGGATGATAGAGCTGCACAAAGTTGGAATTTTTTTAGCTTTTAGAAAAAGGCGCAAAATTTTTTGAAACATGTCTACTTTCAAATCAAGTTATAGGCAAACTGATTAACCGATTATAATGCTTTTGATGGCGTTCGAAATGTATTTTTATTTTCTATAAAACAAAATATATTATTTTCTCGTTTACTTTTTCTAGTCTCAGTTTTTCCAATATACTATATTTTGGTAGTTTTTTCTATTTTTAGTAGAATAGTACTAAAAATGTTTCAATATGTTTACTTAGATGTTACCTAAAATGTTTCACTAATACAATACTCTTACTGAAGTAAACTTGGCTGCATACACTTGCCTGTCTGCATGCAACAACCATACGGTTGTAAAAACATCTTGACATACACTGGATAGATGGATAGATCTGTCTTGCCGTAACTCAGTGAAAAATTAATAAATTTTAAAATCATATGGCTTATTTTAGAGGCTATAAAGTATCTAATTTTTAGGGATTTTTTTTCTCGATTTTTTTTTTTTTTTTTTGTGCTTGAAAACAGAAATTTTAGTTTCTTCATATATTATTTTGACTTTGATTGGAAGACGAAGTGTTTTTAGAAGATTGTTAATGTTTTGCAATTTTTATGCATTGGCAATAATAAAAAATATAAATTTTGGAAGGCAATGATCATCAAAATTTTGTTAATGGATTCAGCAAAATAAATATTCCGAATTATTTTTAATTCGGCCCAATATTTTCAGTGTTCAAATTCTGTTAATGAATTCAATATAATAAGAAATTTACACTCAAAAATAAATAAAAGTCGAAAATATATAATGTTTTTTTTTTTTTTTGCAACAATTAGAAACTTTTGACCTGATGACAGATCAAAAAATGAAGCTAACATAATATAAATTGGAACTTAAAAATTCAAAACACCGAAAATCGCTAACGCTACCAATACTATTTTTTAGCGGTTACTAAATTCAGAATAATAAAATAAAAATAAAATAAAAAATATCTATTAAGCCTAGTATTATTGTGCTGATTACTGATATATTGACCTACATATCCGTGCTGAGGCTAGTTGACATTTGCAGTAAGAAACCATAGAATATTTTGGTAAAAAGTAAAAAGAGTGAAGTTATATAATGTCTTTACAAAATTCTAAATTGTTTGATTTATTTAGAAGCTCGGAAGACAAAAGCCCATTTAGATTGGCTGTTATAAAAGAAGTAGACGTTCTAAGGAAGAAAGAAAACTTCACATCATTTTCATGAATATTAAAATGAAATGAAGAGCCTCCAATCGTACAAAGGAAATCTTCATGGAAGGTCAGGGGTATGGATATAATAACGATGATAATATGTCCAGAACATTTTTTGAAAATGATGAGGAAACAACCCGAATTACTGGGGTCGACAATAATATTATAAAAAGGTTGGCAGTTATCCTAAATGTTATAAGCTCTACAGAAATGGTAAATGACCCAAAGTCTGATAATTATGCATAAAAATTATCCAACTTTTGGCTCAAATGTACCCTGAGATGAAACTTTTACGGTATATAAGATTTTGGCTTAAGGAAAAAATTTAATTGAATATCAATGTTTATCCATTGGAGAGTTGCCAGAAGAAGCCCAGGGATGCAAAACAAAAACTACAAACAATATTGATACACGAATTCTTGTAAAATTTCACGGATTAGACAGTATGAGGACCTTTTCAATAGGTTGACGGCCTCTTCAGATCCATTAATTTCATCACGAAGACATGTAAAATCTCGAAATGATTTGGAAGATCGTAATTATAGCTCCGATATGTTAAGTATATTAGATATTGCTCCCAATGTTAATGACAATTTTCAAGAGAACTAACTAATACAAAAAATTATTTCAGTTTTAAAAAAATATACTAAATAACTTAATATAGCAGTGCTGGCCATCGAGAGAATTGAGTTAGTAATAGTGTTTATGGGCATGTATTAGTTGTACTACACTGATTGAAATCCATGGACGTAACACAATGCCAATATTAAATGGGTTTGTGTAGATTTTGTATTAATGTTTATATGAATGACTAAAAGTGAAAATAGTTGAGTTCACGAAGAATATGGTAAAATTTTAAATATATTTTTTTGTTTTATAATTTTAAATCTTACAGTCTGAAAATGAAAAACAAAATGCGAACATTTAATCTGATTTATCCATAAGATTTGAGTTTATTTAATCAAATAAGTAATAATAAGAAATTCATTTCTTAAAAAAATAAAAAAAAATAGCAAAACTTAGAAAGATAGGAAACTTCAAAGGTTAATAAGTGGTATGTTACCAAAAACTAAAAAACCAAAAATTAAAAGAAAATGTATAACAGACAGCTATAATGTTGTCAAATGGAGGCAGCGTATGTTTTTTTATAGAAAATGTTTAATTTATAGCAGATTCAACTGCTTTGCGTAATTTAGTTTATCAAGTCTTCGAAAATTTCTCAACATTTTTGGTTCCTTTTAAACAAGTATTCTCTGTGTACTTATTAAAAAAATTTATATATGAATTTCAAAAAGCAATGCGACATAGACCTGCTTTGCTCAAAAGCTTTCATAAGACTGAATGAAATTATTGTTTACTTTTACTCTTTGGTGAGTATTTTTGTTTTCGTTCGGCTGTATACATATAAGAAGCCGAGCACCAGCGTGCTTATTACGGCCTTCACTGATCTATACCATTAATATTAAAAATATTTCAAAAATGTGTATCTGTAATATTAATAAAAAATTTAATATTAGTTTAACATGTTATATTAGAGTGGTATTTTTTTCTAGGTTTTCGGATTTAAACAATATGTATTGTGAAATTATAAGTCCTTTAATAAAAATTCATTGCAAAATTTGGAATTTTGAGAACTTTGGGTGTTTTGCTTTATTAAAAAAAGATCAGGAAAATAGGTCCAAAAGTGGTCCGATTTCATTAAAATTTCGCAGTGTTTTTTGCACTAAGTTAAAATTTCAAATATACAAAAATTAGCATATTTGGCATCTTTTGTGACATTTTAACCAAATTTTTAAGAAAATTTGTATGGGGACTAGGTGCAAACGAGGGCCGATTTCAAAGTTTTTTTTATAGATCTCGTCACTGGCCTCATAAACCCTCATGATTCAAATTTCATCGCAATAGAGTAACAATTGCTACATTCAGTGGCATTAAAACAAAATTTTTAAGGAAAACTTGTATGGGGACTAGATCCAAACATGTGCCGATTCCAACAAATTTAAGTAGGTTTCGTCTTTGGGTCAAAAATACTTTAAGTTCCAAATTTCAGCACATTATCTTTATATTTTCAACATATAATATTAGCACCTTTGGTAGGATATGTTGAAGCCCCCTGTAGACGAAGTAGCCTCCGCCAGCACTCGTTTTAAAGATAACGAAGTCATCTTTTAAAATCATTACGAATTTTTAAAATATCTTAATTAGTTAGAAGTTACGATTTTCGCAACGAAAAAAGTGAAACGGCCGCACTGTGGACCGCTACGCCTGATAGATTAATTTGCCTTGATGGTTACAAAATCTTCAGACCTCATAGAGTACGCCGCGGTGGAGGAGTTGCTATTTTTATCAAAAGTCATTTGTCGTGTAAAATTTGTTGTAAATATGACTCCGAACACCTTATTGAATATCTGTTTTGGAGATTACTTCATACGAAAGAAAACTGCTGATTGTTTGTTGTATATAGACCTAGGTGAAATATTAACATGTCCACCTGCATCTCCAAATTGGAATCGCCACCCCGGTCATACAATGAATTTGTAATTTCAGGTGACATTAATTCAAACATCTTATTGGAATCAACTCTCTTAGAAAATATATCATATCTTGGTGTCTAACCTACAAACCGCTCAATTCCTATTCATTTCTCTACCAGCAACAATACTTTGTTGGACCCATTTTTTGTAAGCAATATTTCTAGTGTGTTGCTTTATGACCAAATTTCAGCTTCATGTTTTTCCAAACATGATTTAATTTTCATAGATTATCATATCCATGGAGAAACAAATTCTTTGTACTCATACAGAGACTTTAAAAACTTAAATTGTAATTTAATATACACACAGTAAACAGATTCGTTGTGGCTACCAAATTTATTACCAACCGAATTTCGATGAAATTAATGATCAAATTTTGAGTTGATTTCAATTACAATTCTATTTTCTCAACAGTAAAAATTGTATCAAAATAAAATATGGGTTGTTATTATAAAATTTCTGTTGATACAATCGAAAATTCAGTCATCAATCGTTAGAGCAATTCGGTTGGTGAATTTTTTTTTCTGTGTGTATGAATACATTGGAGATATTAATTGGGAGAATTTTTATTATATGCCCTCCGCAAACGATTGACTTTATTTTCTTGAAACAAACAATAAGTTAATATGATGCCACAGTTCCTCAAGTAATTCGATCCAAAAAAATCCAAAGCAGGTAATTTCTCTCTGAGATGTATCTTATTAAAAGTGGAAGTGATTTAAAACTACTTTGCTCAAAAAATATTACCATACTACAAGGAAAATAGTTAGTGGCGTCGTTAGAAAATCTAAATCGGCCTCATGTTCAAAGAGTTTTGGTTCCGCTATAGACTCATGACAAACCTGGGTATACGTTCGTGACGTTGATATAGGTAAAGGCATTAAAAGTGTTGATAGCAGTATTAATGTCAACGAGTTAAATTCAGTCTTCAGTAATTTACCAGTAGTACACAACAACAACTCCTTATTTTACAATTTTAAAAATGATAATGACTCCATCAATTGTTTTGAATTTTCGTGTGTAGCTCGCGAGGATGTTTATCTTAGTATTATTGGTGCTGTCTAATGCAATCAGACATAATAATATTCATTCAGCATTTGTAAGGATATTGCTGCCCTTTCTCTTGCCTTATCTAACACATTTCTTTTCCTCTATTATAACCACGCACTTTCCCTTAGAAATGGAGACATGCCAAAATAATTTATATTCCTAAATCTACTAATGAATACCGCCCCCTTAGCAATCCTGTGTTACTTTTCAAAGGTACTCAAAAAGCAGCTTCACACTTCGAGTTTCGAGTGCAAATTCTAGGAAATTTTATGGTTTTTCATAAATTTTTTTTTTCTGTATAAAAAAAAATATTTAAATAATTTTTATTTAATTATGAATCTTTAAAAAAAAAAAAAAACATTAAATTTCATTGTAGATATTTGCTGAACACACAGAAGATATAATGGGTTTATTAGTAAATAATTCTATAAGAGCCTAAAAGTATGCCAGTCAATTTTATCCAATTGACAATTAAACACTGGGCTTTTGATATACAATTTTTGCAAACTCGTTAACAAATTCAATAAATACGCACACACCGTTGTTCAGTTTTATATGTTTTATGTATGTGTTAGTAGCAGCTTTAAATGATTATTTCTCAAAACAAAAAATTGTACCATATGATGCACATCTGTAAAAATGGTGCACATCTGCAAAGAAATACCTTTCAAATGGTATATTTTTTGTCAACATCAGTTGGTAATTAAAAGCGTTGCAGAGCTCACAAGAAATCGCCCTGCCTATTAATACAATAGATACACATTCTCTTGTTTTTTAACCACATATCAACACTAGTATTTAAAAATGAACAACAATAACAACGTAAAAAAAATATTTTTTTTCTAGAGTTTTTTAATTTTCAATGAAGTCTCGCGACCTATTGAACCGATATTAATACTTTTAAAGAGCAACCTGTTCAGGATGTCACTGAAGCACTTTCTTTAAATATGAAGAACCCAGCATACCTATTAAGATCGTGATCTTGATTTCCGTAGACGGACGGACGGAAATCGCTATATCAGCTATATATGGATCAAGAATATATATAATTTAAGGGTAAAAATTTTTGTTTCTAATTATTACAAACGAATGACAAACTTATATTTATTCCCTGTACACTGGTGTTGAAGGCATAGAAAATAATTATATTTTTCTTAATATTTATCATACATTAAGTATGATTAATATTTTATATGACCTTAATATTACTTATACGTTCCATATTTACTAACGTGTATTGAATGTGAATATATTGTGTGGACTAGGTCAAAACATGGACTGATTTTCTCCACTTTTGATTTCGGTCGTCCTTGATCCAATAGAAACTTTTGTATCAAATTTGTTTCAATTATCTTCCGGCTTGTGACCTGTAGTTTGATTGCAAAAGGCCTTGGAATAAGTTTTTCCTAAGGGCTAATTTATAAAAACATAGAATTGCCCGCCGGCTAAACCGGCACAATGGTAAGAAAACATTAGTCGGTCTAGGCCGAATAAATGTTACCCTATAATATGCATTTTGCAAAAGGATCTTATGTCCAACTAACCGAATATCGAAGATAAGGATGAATCAAAAATGTGAAAGAGCTGTGTACTATTTTGGTTTTCGATATATTTAAGTGAAGATCGGAAAGCAGCTTTATTTAACTCAATATCATAGAGCTCATATATATGGGGACTTAATCTCCACAAGAACCGATTTTCACCAATTTCAATAACGTACATCCTATGATCGATATAAACTTATATACAAAATTTCACTTGCAGTTTGATGACAAGGTTTAAGTAGATACATCGACTGACGGCCAGAAAAACGGACGGACCGACTTCACTAAATCGACTTTGTTGATGGGTCTAGGTCAAATATTTTGGTAGTCAGGATTCAGTTCAGTTCAGTTCAGTGACTTGTTAAATAATTTTACTATATCGTTAGTTAAAAATAAATGAAAAACACTTTTGATTGAACTGAAAATGTAATAGTCTGCCTTTTATATATTTTCTTTATTCTGATATAAAATTTCAATTAATTTTAAAATATTTTGAGCATACAGAAAATTAGCACTATCCCAATTTTCGGGGCATAATATTTATATGAGAACTAGGTCACATGATCGCGATCATATTTCTAAATCCACTTTTTTTAAATATAAACAAATTTGAGAAAACAATATTTTTATTTTTTCGTAGATTTAAGTGAAGATCGCGAAGAAGCTTTATATGAGGAGTATGTTTGAGATTGGCCCCACAAACTTTTTCGTTTTGAAGTATAATAATATACAATTTAAATAGCGGTCGACATATTTCTCAAAAAAGCTTGTGTACCGAATTTTATTACAAAATATTTTTATAATTTTGACCTGTAGTTTCATATCGAAAAATCGACTCAGAAAATGTGTGTGAGTCGATCGGTAAAATAAATGGTGCATCTGGGTCAGACATTTTTGGTAGCACAAACCGAATACACCCTGCCCACAGGGTGTTGCAGGGTATAAATAGACTCACCTAAACCTACCAGTCAGAATATCATTAAAATATAGTGCATAGAAGCCCTTAATAATTTTTTTTTTAATATATTCAGATCTTCTGAAATAATCTTTTCCCTTAGTAATTTTATTTTATTCGGCTTAATAACATTAGATTTTAAAAAAGCCCTCTCGTCCATGGTAAATATTATTGAAATAGTCAAAATCGCATTGAATAGAACTTCCATTTTTCTGCTCTCTTCTTAGTGTTTTCTAAACACAGAAATCATCCAAAGCACCATCATTTCTTTATTTTGCTTTTTATACCCTCCACTCCAGTGTGCAGAGGGTATATATAAGTTTGTCATTCCGTTTGTAATAATTAGAAAAAAAATTTTGGACCCCATAAAATTTATATATTTCTGATCCTTATAATAACTGGGAGTTGATATAGCGATGTCCGTCTGTCCGTCTGTCCGTCTGTGGAAATCACGATGACGGCATCAATCGGGCAGCTAGGGTGCTCGTTGGCATAAAAAATGATTCATTAACATCTTGGAAAGTTTGCTATTTAAAATCGTCGAAATCGGTCGATTAGGGCCCGAGATTTGAATGAAGAACTAAAAAAAGTCTTGAAAAAAAATAATTTTCTATGTTGTTCTTGTCACGATCACGCCCTCAATAGTGCAGCTACAGTGATCATTTTTAGTGAGAATGATTCACCAAATTCATGGGAAGATTTATATATCAAAAATCATTAAAAGCCGTGGAACAGGTCCAGGAAAATCTCTGAAAAAGTAAAAAAAAAATGAAAAACATGATATTTCTATATTGTTCTTGTTGTTATTCTAAATGTTGCGTTGTTTTCATAGCTGGACTTGTTGTTTTTGTGGTCGTTGTGGTAATAATATAACAAAAACAAACCCTTTGTACATTTTTTTATCAACTCTGGTAGAAAAATTTAAAAGTTTCCATTGTTTTGGCATCACTAAAAAAAATATGCTAGATCATTTCTGTCATTGCCACGAGCCTGCCTGCAAAATTTCAGATCGATTGGGTCACGGGAAAGTGGCTAAAATCTATCCAAAATCTTTTCGACAAGCAGACACTACGAGTTAATATAAAGGGGGTCAAAAATTCACCAACATCTAAAGCAAATAATGCTAAAATACCTAGTTGTTAATAAAAAAAAACAATTGGGCAATTCACAATGGGTAATGTATCGTTGTATCTGTTGTATCGTGTATCACTTTACAATAGTGTAAAATTGTTGTTGGTAATTTTCACTGAAAAATCTGATACACGATCCAACTTCATTTGCTATGTTTAGTAAATGTTGTATATGTATTGTATCATAACATATCAGTTCCAAGTGAATGCCAGTTTTTATGAAAAAGAAAAAAAAATACATAGAATTTTATCAGCATAAATAATTATAAAATAAAATATGGCAAATAATGCAAATAACTCAAATGCATCGATAAGTTTATTTATATAAAAATTAATGTTTATATTTTTAGTATGTATTTTCTCTTTCAGTACCAACCTAAACATTTAACATTTTTTTTTTTTTTCATTATAAATTAAAATGCAAGAGGTACGTAACTAAAACTCCAGGGTATATCTCACGACCAAAAAGCAAACACTGACAAGTGTTTTCTCTTATACAAAATAGCAGAGGCGACGAAGCGATCTTTCCTCGTTGGATCGAAAATTACTAAAGAAAGCGTTTTACAATATGAAAATACAACTGCGTGTTCACAACAAATGATTGTATTGTGTATTTCAATACAACATACAATATACAACACCTGTTGTGAATTGCCCAAATGTAAATTTAGCAAAAAAATTTATGTATTAATTTATTTAAAGAGAAAAACACAAAAATAACGTTTGATGTTGTATTTTTTGTGTGTAATATTTAAATATACACACATACACATATTAAATAATACAAATAATATACATATATTATATATATGTATGTATGTATGTATATTCATAGTAACTGCATGTTAGAAACAAATCGGTTATTTTATTTACATAAAATTCTGCAGTATTTTGTTGTGGGGAAAATACATTTCTTTTGCATTAACAGAGCGTCACTTCATTTTGCTCAGCGTGATGGCGCCATAATTTTTGTTTGTTCTAATTAGCTTTGCAATAGTTATTTCTATTTTAACATTAATGTTAATATTTTCAAATAGATATCATACAGAACAATGTTAAGAGTATACACGGGCTGGTCTTTTATTTCATACGTTTTTTCATTATTCTTTTACAAATATGAACATAAGTTTGGCATATTAACTTTTTTTTGTCTTTACAAAATAGAGTTACCGAGTTCGTCAATGAGTTTTTTGCTTACAAAACAGTTCTACATAGTTATATAGAAATATTATTCTGCTTTACCTATAAAATATCTGATTGCGGTTACATCTAATTTTTAAAAATTGTTTATAATTAATAAAGCATTATTATTCACATAAATACAAAATTTCACTTTTTAAATTTTCCATTCAAATTTAAGAAAATATCAATTATAATAAAAACTGAAAATAAAATTTCCCATTATAAATTAGAAAATATTAATTGAATTTCAGAAAATCATATCAAAACGTCGGAAAAAATAATTTTAAATTTAGAAATATGTTTACATTTAAAAATGTTCACATTTAAAAAAAATATTGCCATTCAGGAGATATTAATAACTTTTCAGTACCGCGATTCAGTAACTTCTTTTAACGATAGTCGAATCGTAAAAAAAAAGAAAATTGCAAAATTATCAGTACAATTTTGAAACGATATTCGCTATTGTTAAAGTCAGCTGTTGTTGTTATCTAAACGACAACCATTTTTGTGTTGTTTATCCAATCGATAAAAACTTAAATTTTTACATAAATAAAAATCATGAAATAGTGAAAATATTTTGCTTTAATTAAAAAACTTTTTTATATAAATAAAAAAATTAAATAGCATATTCAATTCATTATTTCATTTTCAAATAAATAAACAGAAATATTAGTAAAAAAAAATAAAGATATTAAACATAAACATAAAATCGTCCTGTCAGACACGAAGTAATTTGTTTTTTTCTATTCTTTGTGTTTTTCGCTTATTTTGACAGAGATGCCACTCCTTTACAATTTAAATAAATAGAAAAACAGATTTGTCGATATTAATTTAAATTCAATGAATTTAAGAAAACCTCAAATGATATTTAAGAATTGCTAACATAAAAATTGTTACATAAGTAAACGTAATTATATGACAATGTTATTTTTTATATATAAATTTTCACAATTTTTTTTCGATGAAAATTTGAAGTTTTTCAGAAAAGAAAGATAACATTAAATTATATTATTTAAAATGTTTGGGACTTTTCATTTTTTACGTGTTTCATCCCTAATTTGATTATTTATTATTATAAATTTATTCTCTATGTTTTCAAAATATGGCAATATTTTAAAAAAAAGTTGAGAGAGCTTTTTTTTTGGTTATTATTTTGTTACTCCATCCGACCTATATGGCCACAATGAAGAAATATTTGGCCAGTTAAAAGAAACTATACAGCCATCTCCAATTAGCACGATTTAATGCATATAGCCACTCTACACAACCATTACCTTTGCAATGGAGGTTAGGGCGAGCTATTTAATTAGCAAAAACTAAATTAAACGAGAAGTTATGTCATATAACCGGAAACGCATGCATATAGGTATATAACCTTAATGCATGCCGATCAGCAACTACGATGACTAAAAAGCAAACACCGAAATAAATCCGAAATAATACAAAAGACGAAAACCAACCCAAAGAATTTTCTGAAATAATTTGGTATTAAGTTTAACAAATTGTTTACTTTTTCCAATATTTTGTTTACATTTATTATCAATACTCAAACCGAGGTGGAGGGTATCAAAGATTCGGCACAGCCGAATATAACACTCTTACTTGTTTCTTTATTAAAATGATTCAAATTATTCTTCCATGAACATATTTGCATCAAAAATATTCTCAACTGCTACAACCGTACAAAAGAATCGTCAATCCGTTTATTTGGAAATGTTCAAAAAAGAGTTAATAAGAATAACGTGTTTGAAAAAAGATGGTTATAGAAAAGTCGCAATGCGTAACAAAAACACGTCTTATTGTTATCTTTTTTTGTTTAATACAAATGTAACGTATATATGTATATATATATATATATATATTATTCTAATAAAAAAAAATTTTTTAACAATAAAAAGATATATTTAAAAAAAATGTTTCTTATTCGATTTAATCGATTAATACATGAAAAATTATTCGATTTATTCGAAGTATGAAGTACTAGAATTTAGTTATTTTCACTTCTCTGAAAAATTCCTCAATTCTTCGAACGAAAAACAGCACAAACTAATTGTACGGACATCGCCAAATCAACTTGGAAAATAATTCTTAGTCGATCGGTATAATAAAACATAGTTCCAAGTCAAATGGTATGGTGACTACAAACTTCAACACAAACTCTTGTAAAACCAAAGTGCATTATCGTGGTGCAAAAATCAAAAGTTGTGTTACCATAATTCTGGCCCTTTTTATGTAAAGCTTCACGCATGTTACGAGTAATACTCAAATACTACTAGTTTTTAACTATTTGGTCCGGTGAAAGGAATTCATAGTCTATAATCGAGGAAATCTGTTAACATGACTTTAATTTTTGAACGCCTTTGACGTGATCTTACCTTTTGTACGCTATGAACTTTATTAGTCGGTTGTTTTTGGCTAGTTGGCATGGATGTAAGCTTTGTCACCCATAATGGTACATTTAATTTTACTCTAGCAGTCAGAAAGCATTGTGTCAGAGATATTCATGTTTTTCAACAAAAATAGAAAAAATGGTATTGAACAATTCTTTTGATATGTTTAAAGTATCAGCAAGATCTCTTATTGTCAATGGACGATTTATTTACCAACAATTCTATGATATCCTTGGCGTGTTTGTTATCACTTGGGGCCCTCTTTGTTTGCCACGCTTTTCTGCCCCCTTGTCATCGAAGGAAATTTCGTTCCGCAAACGAGGTTTACTGGTTGTTCTTTGTTCAACAAAATCATGCATTCTTAAAATCGGCAAATTAACTTTTGGTTTTTCACAAACACCAGTGTCGCAATGAAAATAGTGAAGATATTGATCTCAAATTTTGTACAGGTTTCAGTTGGTAGTAATGGCCCAAATCGATAAACTCGCCAAGTTTAACCTGAAAAGTCACCTCTTCGTTTGGGTACAGCCTAAACGCCATTTTTAGTTTGGCCAGTAGTTGTGTAGCGTAATTGGCATAAAGTCTAAACGGATTATTGTGTATAAAGAATTGCCTTCATCTTTTGTAGTCAGGCGAGAAAAATGGTGGCCTAATTTTAAATATAGTCACACTATCAGCTACAACATGTAAACAAAAATGACATAAAATTAATTTATTAATAAAAATTTATGTAATTTTCAGAATTAAAAAATTAAACGTGAACATGATGTTTTCAATTGGAATAACTCGTACCAGGTTAAAAATTCTTTTATTCACATTTTTCCAATATTTATTTATGTACATTAGGGTTATGACTTTTTTATTTTTTTTGCAAATATCAAATTTTACATGCCATAGCCAAAAAGGCTATTAAAAAAATATTAAGAAACGCAATCTTACTTCTTCGCTGCTCTCAAAAAAGTTTCCGCACCAAATGCATTGAAATTTGGTCTATATTTTTTTATTTGATTTAAAATATTTCTTCTACGTTTTAAAGACCTTTGTGTATTTTATGCGATTTTGTGCGATGCCCCGAATGGTTTAAAATTTTCACCACTTATAACACATTTTGTTGCGATTCTAGCAAAATATTTTTTTCGACGGTCGAGATATTTTCCGAGATAAGGACCTCCAAAGTTTGGACATTGACTTGTATATAACTTTTTAGTATCTGAATTGAGTAATATATATATCATTTTGAAGCCCACATGAGTGCCTTTTATTTGATATTTTTAAATTTGAAATCCAAAACATTCTCATTATCTCATAAAACGATATCTGCAATGTTGATATCTACAACAACTGAATAAAAAATCTAGATCCACCAGCTTCATTTCGATGTATATTTTGACTTATTAACCCTTTCCCTTGATAAATTTCAACACTATACCACCAATAAGCAATGCTGGGTGGAATTCTAGAACAATTTTGGCAATATTAGCATTTATCCTAATTCCTAAATAATGGGCAGAACTATATAAAATATGTCAATTGATATGTGGTGCATGGTACAACGTATGGTTTTCAGATTATTGTTTCCGCGAAGACAATTTTGAATTATTAAATTTAAAAAAGGTAATGAGTGTTTTATAAAGCATGGGGTTATGCAAAAGTCGTAAATAATAAATCACCAGCGTAGTAAAATTTGCGCAGAACGTGCTATAAAAGTTGTTCAGGACATTTTCCTTTCTGCAAAAATTTAAATCTTTAAATCTTAAATTTATATCATACAATATTCCAATAAATAAATCATACCTCGTATCAAAATCTACATTGTATAAATAATTTTTTTTTTTACTATGTATATATTAAATTAATAAAAAATATAAAAATAAAAATAAAAAAAAAATTCAGTGAGTTTCTTGAAATTGCATTTGGTGCGGAAGGTTTTTCCGGCAAAATTACCTGCAAACACGATTTTTTATTATTAGTTTAGTATTGCCTATCACGTGGTGATAAGTAAAAATTTTGTAAAAAATTAGTCATAACCCTAATGTACATATTATAAATTAAAAACAATTTCAAATGACGTTACAGCTGTTATGTGAATTCGTCGTAATTGTATTTCATTCAACGAATTTACGCAACGAATTGTTGCCTACAAATTCGTCCAGCTGTGCGAAATTCGTCATTCGTCCCAGTTGTGTTTCCACCTTTTACAATAACAATCAGGGACGTAACAGTTATAACAGAAATGACAAAAAAGTCTTATTTATCCACTAACATTGATGAATTCAAATAATGATTATAATTAACAATTACCGTAAGATATATAGTATCTTGGTTATTTTAACCAATTAAAGTGAGAAATATTTTTTTTGGTTATAAATAACCATTATAGCAACCAAAAAATTTATTTTGTTAACAATAACCATTATCGGCAATAATTATACCCTCCATCCCAGTACGTAAAGCGTATATATAAGTTTATCATTCTGTTTGCAATACACTCAAACCTGTTTTTGTGCGAGGGATAGGGACCGCATTAAATAAAACATCGGGAATAGACATAGACGTAACAAGTGCCGTTATCCCAAATTCCTTGTAATAACCTCATAACATTAAACACGGTGGGCCAAATAAGCTATGACGTTGAAATATTAAACATTTTTGGTTTTTGTTAAATTTTCATGTATCAACAAAAAAAATGCACAAAACATATTGCCAAAAAAGGTTTGCGTGTGCGTATTTTTTAAAAACTGTTCCCGATTTCTATCCTGGTTCTTATATTGTAGCTGATTAAAAAATCAATTCCGCCCTTGATAGCATATTTTGCAGTGCATAAAAAAATAAGTCGAAATATTGATGTTTTCTGAAATTCAATTGATGTGTTGTGAAATTCTATTGATGTTTTGTGAAATGCAATTAATGTTTTCGGAAAGTCTATTGATGTCTTCTAAAATTCTACAGATATTTTCTGAAATGCAATTAATGTTTTCTGAAATTCTATTGATGTTTCCTGAAATTCTATTGATGTTTTCTGAAATTCAAATGATGTTTTCTGAAATTCAAATGATGCTTTCTGAAATTCTATTGATGTTTTCTGAAATTCAAATGATGTTTTCTGAAACGCAATTAATGTTTTCTAAATTCTATTAATGTTTTCTGAAATTCAAATGATGTTTTCTGAAATGCAATTAATGTTTTCTGAAATTCTATTGATGTTTCCTGAAATTATATTGATGTTTTCTGAAATTCAATTAATGTTTTCTGAAATACAATTGATGTTTTCTAAAATTCTATTGATGTTTTCTGAAACTCAATTGATGTTTTCTGAAATTCAATTGATGTTTTCTGAAAATCTATTGATGTTTTCTGAAATTCAAAAGATGTTTTCTGAAATTCAAATGATGCTTTCTGAAATTCTATTTATGTTTTCTGAAATTCGTTTAATGTTTTCTGAAATACAAATGATGTTTTCTAAAATTCTATTGATGTTTTCTGAAATTCAAATGATGTTTTCTGAAATGCAATTAATGTTTTCTGAAATACAATTGATCTTTTCTAAAATTCTATTGATGTTTTCTGAAATTCAAATGATGTTTTCTGAAATTCTATTGATGTTTTCTGAAACTCAAATGATGTTTTCTGAAATTCTGTTGATGTTTTCTGAAACTCTATTGATGTTTTCTGAAATTCAAATGATGTTTTCTGAAATTCTATTGATGTTTTCTGAAACTCTATTGATGTTTTCTGAAATTCAAATGATGTTTTCTGAAATTCTATTGATGTTTTCTGAAATTCAAATGATGTTTTCTGAAATTCTATTGATGTTTTCTGAAACTCAAATGATGTTTTCTGAAATTCTATTGATGTTTTCTGAAATTCAAATGATGTTTTCTGAAACGCAATTAATGTTTTCTAAATTCTATTAATGTTTTCTGAAATTCAAATGATGTTTTCTGAAATGCAATTAATGTTTTCTGAAATTCTATTGATGTTTCCTGAAATTATATTGATGTTTTCTGAAATTCAATTAATGTTTTCTGAAATACAATTGATGTTTTCTAAAATTCTATTGATGTTTTCTGAAACTCAATTGATGTTTTCTGAAATTCAATTGATGTTTTCTGAAAATCTATTGATGTTTTCTGAAATTCAAATGATGTTTTCTGAAATTCAAATGATGTTTTCCAAAATTCTATTGATGTTTTCTGAAATTCAAATGATGTTTTCTGAAATGCAATTAATGTTTTCTGAAATACAATTGATCTTTTCTAAAATTCTATTGATGTTTTCTGAAATTCAAATGATGTTTTCTGAAATTCTATTGATGTTTTCTGAAATTCAAATGATGTTTTCTGAAATTCTATTGATGTTTTCTGAAACTCAAATGATGTTTTCTGAAATTCTGTTGATGTTTTCTGAAACTCTATTGATGTTTTCTGAAATTCAAATGATGTTTTCTGAAATTCTATTGATGTTTTCTGAAACTCTATTGATGTTTTCTGAAATTCAAATGATGTTTTCTGAAATTCTATTGATGTTTTCTGAAATTCAAATGATGTTTTCTGAAATTCTATTGATGTTTTCTGAAACTCAAATGATGTTTTCTGAAATTCTGTTGATGTTTTCTGAAACTCTATTGATGTTTTCTGAAATTCAAATGATGTTTTCTGAAATTCTATTGATGTTTTCTGAAACTCTATTGATGTTTTCTGAAATTCAAATGATGTTTTCTGAAATTCTATTGATGTTTTCTGAAATTCAAATGATGTTTTCTGAAATTCTATTGATGTTTTCTGAAACTCAAATGATGTTTTCTGAAATTCTATTGATGTTTTCTGAAATTCAAATGATGTTTTCTGAAACGCAATTAATGTTTTCTAAATTCTATTAATGTTTTCTGAAATTCAAATGATGTTTTCTGAAATGCAATTAATGTTTTCTGAAATTCTATTGATGTTTCCTGAAATTATATTGATGTTTTCTGAAATTCAATTAATGTTTTCTGAAATACAATTGATGTTTTCTAAAATTCTATTGATGTTTTCTGAAACTCAATTGATGTTTTCTGAAATTAATTGATGTTTTCTGAAAATCTATTGATGTTTTCTGAAATTCAAATGATGTTTTCTGAAATTCAAATGATGTTTTCTAAAATTCTATTGATGTTTTCTGAAATTCAAATGATGTTTTCTGAAATGCAATTAATGTTTTCTGAAATACAATTGATCTTTTCTAAAATTCTATTGATGTTTTCTGAAATTCAAATGATGTTTTCTGAAATTCTATTGATGTTTTCTGAAATTCAAATGATGTTTTCTGAAATTCTATTGATGTTTTCTGAAACTCAAATGATGTTTTCTGAAATTCTGTTGATGTTTTCTGAAACTCTATTGATGTTTTCTGAAATTCAAATGATGTTTTCTGAAATTCTATTGATGTTTTCTGAAACTCTATTGATGTTTTCTGAAATTCAAATGATGTTTTCTGAAATTCTATTGATGTTTTCTGAAATTCAAATGATGTTTTCTGAAATTCTATTGATGTTTTCTGAAACTCAAATGATGTTTTCTGAAATTCTGTTGATGTTTTCTGAAACTCTATTGATGTTTTCTGAAATTCAAATGATGTTTTCTGAAATTCTATTGACGTCTTCTGAAACTCTATTGATGTTTTCTGAAATTCTATTGATGTTTTCTGAAATTCTTTTAATGTTTTCTGAAATACAAATGATGTTTTCTAAAATTCTATTGATGTTTTCTGAAATTCAAATGAAGTTTTCTGAAATGCAATTAATGTTTCTGAAATTCTATTGATGTTTTCTGAAATTCAATTAATGTTTTCTGAAATACAATTGATCTTTTCTAAAATTATATTGATGTTTTCTGAAATTCAAATGATGTTTTCTGAAATTCTATTGATGTTTTCTGAAATACAATTTATGTTTTTTGATATACAATTAATGTTTTCGGAAATTCTATTGTTGTTTTCTGAAATTCTGTTGATGTTTTCTGAAATTCAAATGATGTTTTCGGAAATTCAATTGATGTTTTCTGAAATTCCATTGATGATTTCTGAAATTCAAATGATGTTTTCTGAAATTTTCTAAAATTCTATTGATGTTTTCTGAAATTCAGATGATGTTTTGTGAAATTTTATTGATGTTTTTTGAAATACAATTTATGTTTTCTGATATACAATTAATGTTTTCGGAAATTCTATTGTTGTTTTCTGAAATTCAGTTGATGTTTTCTGAAATTCTATTGATGATTTCGGAAATTCAAATGATGTTTTCTGAAATTCAAATGATGTTTTCTGAAATGCAATTAATTTTTCTGAAATTCTATTGATGTTTCCTGAAATTATATTGATGTTTTCTGAAACTCAATTGATGTTTTCTGAAACTCAATTGATGTTTTCTGAAACTCAATTGATGTTTTCTGGAAATCTATTGATGTTTTCTGAAATTCAAATGATGTTTTCTGAAATTCAAATGATGCTTTCTGAAATTCTATTGATGTTTTCTAAAATGCTATTAATGTTTTCTGAAATACAAATGATGTTTTCTAAAATTCTATTGATGTTTTCTGAAATTCAAATGATGTTTTCTGAAATGCAATTGATGTTTTCTGAAAGTCAAATGAGGTTTTCTGAAATTCAATTGATGCTTTCTGAAATACAATTGATGTTTGCTGAAATACAATTGATGTTTTCTGAAATTATATTGATGTTTTCTGAAATTCAATTGATGTTTTCTGAAATTCAATTGATTATTTCTGAAATTCAGTTGATGTGTTCTGAAATACAATTGATGTTTTCTGAAATACAATTTTGTTTTCTGAAATTCAATTGATTTTTTCTGAAATCATCAACTTTCTCATTAGCAAAAAATGATTAAATTTGTTAAATTTTCATATACCGCATACAAAAAAAAAAACGCATAAAACAATTCGCACAAAAAAGAAAACGCACATAAAAAGCCCGCACAAAAACAGGTTTGAGTGTAATTAGAAACAAAATTTTGGAACCCATAAAATATATATATTTCTGATCCATATAACAAGTGGAGTGGATATAGTGATGTCCGTTCTTCCGTCTGTGGAAAACACGATGCTGGCTTCAATCGGGTAGCTAGGGTGCTCGTTAGCATAAAAAATTATTCACTAACATCCTGAGAAGTTACCTACTTAAAATCGTCCAAATCGGTTGATTAGGTCCCGAGAATTGAATGAAGAAGTAAAAAATTCTTGAAAAAATATGATTTGTCTATGTTGTTCTTGTCACGATCACACCCTCGATTGGAAAATTGGGGCACTCGTTTTTAGTGGGAATGATTGAATAACATCATAAGAAGGTTTCTGTTTCAAAAATCATGAAAATCGGTTTAAGAGCTCCCGAGAAATCACTGAAGAGGTACAAAAAATTGAAAAAAATATATGTTTCTCTATTATTCTTGTTGGTATTCTAAATGCTGTATTGTTGTCAGAGCTGGACCTGTTTTTTTTTTTTTTTTTGGTCGTTGTGGTAATAATATAATAAAAACTAACCCTTTGTACATTTTTTACAACTCTGGTAGAATCATTTTAAAGTTTCCATTGTTTTGGAATCACAAAAAAAGTTTGATAGATCATTTTTGTCATCGCCATGAACCCAGATCGATTGAGTCACGCTAAAGGGGTTAAAAATCGGTCCAAAATTTTGTATACAAGCAGACAAGCAGACACTACGAGTTAATATAAAGGGAGTAAAAATTCACCAACATCTAAAGCAAATAATGCTAAACTACCTGTTGTTAATAAAAAAAAACAATATAGATTTACCGAAAAAAAATTGTATGTATTAATTTATTTAAAGAAAACACAACAATAACTTTTTATGTTGTATTTTTTGTGTGTAATATTTACGTATACATACATATATTAAATAATAAAATAATATACATATATTCTATATATGTATACCCATAATAACCGCATGTTAGAAATAAATTGGTATATTATTTTATTTATATAAAATTCTGCAATATTTTGTTTTAGGAAAAATATATTTCTTTTGCATTAACAAACAGAGTGTCACTTCATTTTGCTCAGTGTGACTATGTAACAGTAGATGGAGCCTCAATTTTTGTTCTAATTAGCTTTGCAATAGTTATTTCTATCTTAACATGAATTTCAACATTTTCAATTAGATATCAAACACAACAATGTTAAAAGTATACACAGGGCGCAGTAAAGAAGAATCAATGAGGTTGTTGCTTTAAAAACAGTTCTACAATAGTTATATAAAATTATTATTCTGCTTTACCTACAAAATATCTGATTGCGATTACATATAATTTTTAAAAACTGTTCATAATTACTAAAGCATTATTATTCACATAAATGCAAAATTGCACCTTTTAAATTTTCCATTCAAATTTTAGAAAATATCAATTCTAAAAACTGGAGTTAAAATTTCCAATTATAAATTATAAAATATTAATTGAATTTCAGAAAATCATATTAAAACGTCGGAAATAATAATTTAGAAGACACCAATTGAATTTTAAAAATATAAATTTTATTCTTTAAACACAAATTGAAATTCAGAAAACACCAAATATGTTTACATTTAAAAAATCAACTGAAATTAGAAAAAATATTACGATGCAGAAGGCATTAATAGCGTTTCAGTAGAAGAAAACATTAATTTAAATTCAATGTAGTTAGAAAACCTCAAATGATATTTAATTGTTTCATAAATAAAGCGCAATTTGATGAAAATGTTATATATATACTACTTTTCACAATATTTTTGGATGAAAATTTGAAGTTTTTCAGAAAATAAAGATAACAAATTATTTTAATTTAAATTTTTGGGATATTTGGTTTTTTGCGCTTGGCATCCCTAAGATAAGATAACTTCAAAATTTGACTTCATGGTAGGCAAAGTAAAACCCAAAAAATTTAAGTTCGATAATAATTCCCAGGTAGTAGTATTTGGAGTCGATAAATGAAAATATATTTTATTAACATAATTAAATTCAAATCAAAAGTTATCATCACTGGGTTAGATTTTGTATTGTATTGTGTTATTTTGTGTTACCACAAAATCTAATAGTGAAAACTGCCTTTTAGTATGTAAAAAAAAATTATTCTGGCAATTTTATATGGCAATATTTTAACAAAAAAATTTAGAGAGCTTTTTTTTGGTTATTATCTGGTTACTTCGTCTGACCTATATGGCCGTAATAACGAATTATTTGGTCAGTTAAAAGAAACTATACATCCATCACCAATAAGCTCCATATAACGCGTACAGCCACCCTACACAACAACTACCTTCGCAATAAGGTTAGGATGAGCTATTTAATTTGCAAAAACTTAAACTGAATTAGACGAGAGATTATGTCATATAACCGGAAAGGCATGCGTATAGGTATATAAACTAAATGCATGACGATCACCAAACACGATGACCAAAAATCAAACACCGTAACGTGTTTTCTTTTATCCGAAATAATAGAAAAGACGAAAACGATCTTTCCTCGTTGGAGCGCGAATTAATATTGTGAGAGACCTTTATAGACCAACTCTTGAAATAAACAAAAATCATATGTTAAGCGGATCAACCCAAAGAATTTTCTGAAATAATTTAGTATTAAGTATAATAAATTGTTTACTTTTTCTAATATTTCGTTTACATTTATTATCAATACTCACACCGAGGTGGAGGGTATCAAAGATTCGACACAGCCGAATTCAACACTCTTACATGTTATACCCTATACCACCATGTGGTTTGGGTATAATGACTTTGAGCTGCTGTTTGTAGCTACCAAAAATATTTGACCTATACCCATCTTTTTTTATACCGATTAGCTCAGAATCACTTTCTGAGTCGTTTTAGCGATGTCCGTCCGTCCGTCCGTCTGTGTGTCCATGTAAACCTTGTAATCAAACTACAGGTCGCAAATATGAATATATTTTGATGAAATTTGGTAATTAATTTTTGTCGGCCATAGGATGAACCTTCAAATTCGGTCCATGTTCAGACCTAGTCCCCATACAAATGACCCCTATGAAATCGACATAAATTGCCATAAGATCCAAACTATCACATAGAACTTAGTCAAATTGGGTTTGTATGTGTTTATTGTATCCATTAATCAGTAGTCCGAAAAAAATCCCTATAGGACAATTCTTAGTCATTGGCCCCATATAGAGCTGCTTCCCGATCTTCACTTAAATCTATCAAAAAACAAAACTATTGCACAGATTTTTCTCAAATTTGGTTTGTATATATTTTTTCAAAATATTAGTAACTTTATCAAATATGGTCAGGATCGGGTTATTTTTCGACCTGGTCCCCATATAAATATAGCACCCGATATTAACTTTTTCATATCTGCAGCCAAAACAATTAAGAAAATTATAGTCGGTCTAGACCGACTGTACGATACCCTATACCATGCGTTTAGAGACCCTATCTCAGAGACCCAACTAACTGGATATAGAAAATAAGCATAAACCAAATTTGAGTGGGATTTTTATTAATTTTTTCGGCTGTAGAGATGAAAAAGTTCTTATCCGATGCTATATCTATATGGGGACTAGGCCCAAAAATGGACCGATCCTGACCATGTTTAGTAAAGTTTCTTGTATTTTGCAAAAATATATACAAACAAAATTTTAGAAGAATCAGTGCAATATTTTTGTTTTTTGATAGATTTAAGTGAAGATCGGGAAGCAGCTCTATATGGGGCTTATGGCTAAGAGTTGTCCAATACGGATCATTTTTGGGCTACTAATTAATGGATGTAATATGTACATACAAACCCAATTTGACTAAGATCTGTATGATAATTTGGATCTTATGGCAATATATGTTGATTTCATAGGGTCATTTGTATGGGGGCTAGGTCTGAAAATGGACCGATTCTCACCAATTTCAATAGCGTTCATCCCATGGCCGATAAAGGCTTATAAACCAAATTTCAGCAAAATATATTCATATTTGCGACCTGCAGTTTGATTAAAAGCTTTACATGGACACACAGACGGATGGACTGACGGACGGACGGACATCATTAAATCGAATCAGATAGTGATTCTGATTCGATCGGTATAATTAATGATGGGTGTAGGTCAAATATTTTTGGTTGTTACAAACAGCAGCACAAAGTCATTATACCCAAACCACATAGTGGTATAGGGTATAAAAATTAATAACAATGGCACTCAAAGTTGGTTTATATCAAATTAGTTGGACCGAAGAGATAGGGTATCTAAACCATGTTATAGAGTATCGTATAGTCGGTCTAGACCGACTATAATTTCTTACTTGTTTTTTTTTTTTTTTTAGGAATATTAAATTATGTTTACATTATATATTATGGATTTAAAAATACTTTTTCTTCTTGGTATTATTACCGAAAATTAATGTAAAAACGTTTTCGCAGGCATTCTTTATTTAAAGAAAATGCTTGAACTGTCGAGCTTCACATTTTTCCTGTAACAAAACAGAATACATGAGTAAAATTTACTATTTTGTAATTTTTATACGAGTATATTGTATGTTTTACTTTTAAAGGTAAATTCTTTATATCAGAAAAAGAAGAAAAAAAGCAAAATGCAAAATGGTGAACTATTATATATAACTTATATGAATTTTTGCATATATTTATTTTGGACGTAACACAAGTAACCATAGTAACCATGCAATCAATTTGATGACAAAACATTTATTGAAAAGTTTTTATTGTGAACTTTGAAAGATGTTATATAAATATGTAGTCACTAGCAGTATACCCGCTACGTTGTTAGCGTAATTATTATAACAATTATTTAAGCCACAATAATATTTAAAAGCAATAAGAAATATGGCGTGAGTGACAATACGATGGAAACTTTTAACAAAATATATATCTGACGACTTAGACGATCAATATCAAAAAATTTTATCATAAAATTAAAAACAATTTTATTAATTTAAACATTTTTATGTTGTATTTATTTAACAAAGAAGAAATATTAACATAACATCAAAAAAAATTAACAAAACTTAAAAGTATGCATTTTTATGCTGTTGGCAAAACAATGGAAGCCTTTACTATAAAATAACACACGGTCTTGCGGGGGGGGGGGGGGGGGGTAGATGATTCCTATACCGAACGATTGTATTAATTTATTTTAGTAAAAGCCCCGAAGCCTGTAGCCGTTTTGTGGCCATTTAAATATTCAATTTTTTCGTCAACGTTATTCGCCAACAGTATTCTAATTCCAGTTCATTCGTTTTTTAGCAAAAATTAATGCTAGCCAGACGATTTTATGGATTTATTCATAGAATATTTCTCACAAATATCCTTTTGTTTACAATCATCACGAAAATCATCTACTATTCTGGTTTTCAACTCGTCATAAAACTTTATTTTTGCCATTATTTTATAATAATTGAAAGAAAGTGTCAGAACCTATATATCACTCGTTCTTCTATTTTTATTATTTTAATCAACTTTGGTAAAAAAGTTTAAAAAGTTCCACGGTTTTGGCATCTATAAAAGAAATATTTCTTTTTCGTTTACCTTTTTTTTAATTGTTTTTTTTTTTTTTTTTTTGTAACAAATGTGTTATCCTCCAATATAGAATACACCAAATAGTGATTTCGCAAAAAAAAATACATAATTTTATTACTAAGCGCGAAATTATTAAAAAACCAAATTGGCAAATTTTGAATTTTCTAAAAGTTAAAATGTATTGCCACCTACTCTATTTAAGTACCAATTTTTTTATTCATAATAGGTTCGAAAATTATTCAAATTATAAAAACCAAAAATAATATTATTTTATTTATCAAGCTTGTCCTATGGCTATTGCAATTGGTGAAAATAGGCGCATGTTCAGACCTTCTCTCCATTCAAATGACCTCTATGATATCGACTTAACTTGCCATAAGATTCAAATTATCAAATAGATTTCAGTCGAATTGGGTTTTTGTGCGTTTATTACATCCATTAATCCGTAGACCAAAAATAAACCATATAGGACAATTCACTTAAACCTGTCAAAAAAAAAAAAAAAATTATTGCACAGATTTTTCTCAAAATCGGTTTATATATGTTGGTTAGGATCGGTCCAATTTTCGACGTAGATTTGGGTTATGTTTTTTTTCTAAACTCAATTAGTTTTATTTAAGACAAATTCTCTAAACGTATGGTATAGGTCATCGGTCTAAACCAACTAAAAATTTCTTATTTGTTTTCCTAAGAAAATGTACTTTCAAATGAAAATTTACCAGTTGAAAAGTATCAGTTTTCCCCATAAGGCTAGAATTAAAACAAATTTTATTCTTTTGCGATGTTTGTGTTTCTGGTGGAATCTACATATCAAATTTCATATTCCTAAATTACTTTGTAAAGAAGACACAAAAAGGTACACTCTTACATTTACGGGCCGTTTTAATCCCGTTTTAACATACGAATTTCCAAAAGATTTCGCCTCATTTGATGTTTCTATTCACAAAATGTATTTTATGTTCGTTTGTTTAGAAGATACCAAATGTACAATTTTCCCATGTTTGGTCGTTTCTCCTCCCCTGTATACCAAAATGCATATGTATAGATTAATATGTTAAAAAGATGCAGAAAGGTACAATTTGTGCTCTTTTTGACCATTTTTTCTCCTTAAAAGGCCTGGGCCAATATTTGTTTCACAGATGGAGTCAACACACCAATTTCGTATTTCTAACTTCATTTCTTTTCATTTTCCCCATTTTTGTCCGATTTTACCCCCTGAAAGCTCTAACTTAAAAAAAATTTATTCTTGGCCGATTTTTGCGTCTCTAGAAGAACCTACATATCAAATTTCATATTCCTAAATTACTTTGTAATCGACTTAAATTAATAAAATTACCTACTTTGGAAAGCCGTAGGACTATGCTAAAAGTAACATTTATGATCAACCTAATTAATGGTGAAATCTGTTCTGACTTTCTTGTCAACAATATAACTTTTAATGTTCCTCAACAAGTATCACGCCAATTCCAACCACTCTTTGTTAAATCTTTTCAAACCAACTATGCTCTAGCTGATCCTTTTAGAAGAATTTGTTGTGATTATAATAATCTTTATAAATTAATTGATTTTTCGTTGAACACTGATGTAATTAAGCATAATATCATTATTTTCTTAAATTCCTATTTGTTTTTATTTTTAAATCATTTAATTGTTTCAATATATGTACATATGTAATTATATCATTTATACATGTCTCCATTCCATTGACCTAATAAATAAATAAATAAATAACATTTGTAGAAATAACATTTATAGAAAAAAGATGCAAAAATGTACCATTTTTACCCTTTTTGACCGTTTTTACCCCCTTAACACAAGAATTTCCTGAAGTTTTCCCCTCATCTGATGTTTATATTTCTAATGGAATCCGCATACTATATTTGATATTCCTAGATTCGTTTGTTTCGTTTGATACCAAATGTACACATTTTGCCCTTTTTGGCCGTTTTTCCCTCCCCTAGACGTTAGAATTAGCAATAACTTCATTCTGGACTGATGCCCACATATTCAGTGGAGTATGTATATCAATTTCATATATTTATATTAATATGTTAAGAAGATGCAGAAAGGTACAATTTCTAACCTATTTGGCCGTTTTTCCCCTTAAATGGCCGAATTTCGAAAAAATTAGTTCTGAGTCTACATTTGTTTCTCGGATGGAGTCTACGCACTAAATTTCATATTCCTTGATTAATTTGTTATTCTTTTCCCCCTATTTGTCCGCTTTTACCCCGTTAATGTACGAATTTTTAAAAATCCGTTCTTAGTGGATCTTTACGCCTAGAGAGAAACCTACAGTCCAAATTTCAAGTTTCCGGGTCGAAACCAAACATGTCCCTACTCAACCAACTTAAATAACATAAAGAACATATCATAGATTACAAATACTTGGTGCATGTCATGCATATACTTCTGAGTATGAAGTATGCATAAGTATGGAAATTAAGCTACAGTACATTAAGTACTTAAATGACATGCATGTATGAAAACAGTGAACAGTGTAGATGGTAACGAGAGCAACTCCACAAGGAGGAGTTATATCTCCTCTTTTCAGGAACCTTGTGATCAATAGAATCCTCCAATCTGTCAACAGAACAGGTCGCCTATGCTGACGAAATTGTGCTTCTGGTCAGAGGTAGATTCCTATCAAAATTCAATGACCTCATGGAGTCAGCAATAGGCAAACTCGTGAAATGGGCAAGGTGAAACAGTCTTGGGGCTAACCCTTCCAAAAACGAGGTGCTTCTCTTTACTAGAAACACAAAGATACCTGAGTTCAATCTACTAAGATTCGACGGGAAGACTCTGGTACTCTCAATGGAGGCAAAGAATTTGATTGTTATTCTAATTCTAAACTGACTTGGTCGAGTCACGTAGAAGAAAGAACTAAGAAGGCAAATCATCCATTGGATGTATTCTGCGATAATTTGACCTATTTTGACATATGGTAATCTGGTGTGTCGGAAGGCTGTGAACGTAGAGGCCAGACTTTCTAGACTCGTGACGGCGTAGAGATTGGTCTATCTGGGCACCACCGGAGCCATTAGATCGACACGGCAGTGAAAATGATTCTCCATTTAAGGAAGACATATAAGCTGAAACAAAGTTCATGGATACACAGCACAATCCTACGCATAGTGGGCGGGGCAGAAATTTATCGGGAAACCGAATACATAGGAACCGGTGATGAAATTTGGGGGTAATTTTACGACCTATATACCGACTAGCGACGACTGGGCCGCAGACTCTGTCAAGACAGGGCAGCGATCTCAGTGTGCACTGCGATCTCAGTGGGTTAGACTAGCATGTTTTCATGTATCAATTCAGGAAAGCTATGTTCGGATAATTTTTCGTTATTTTTTAGCTAATACTATTAAAATTAGGAAAAAAAAAACAATTTTCAATTTTCAGACCGCTATGAGACCGACTTACATTGCCATAATATCCAAATTATCATACAAATCTCGGTTAAATTAGTCATAGCCTCGATATGAAGCTGGCTCCCGATCTTCACCGATTTTTTTTTCCAAATTTGGTTTCTATATGTTTTTGCAAAAAATAAGTGCGCTTACATCATATGGCGAGGATCGGTCCATTTTTCGACCTAGTCCCCATATAAATATAGCATTCGAAATTAACCTTTTTTTTGGTTGTTTGGCCGATTTTTTAGCGTTTTGGAAAAAAAATACCTTGCCGTATTTCCATCATTCTTCGGTCAATTATTAATCCCATAGTCTCTTTAAATTGTTTCCGTATTTCTTTTTTTTTGTTTCAGTTACTATTGTTTTTTCATGATCAGGTCGAGCCTACCACTTATATAAAAAACAAGAAAACACACACAACAGCAGCAGTCGCGAGATCAATATGATTTCTTGGCAATTACACTGCTGTATGACTTGCATAAAAAAATGCATAGCTTCTAAAACGCGCAAAAAGAGATGTGCCACGAATAATAACTATATGTCTACTTAAAATATAAAATTTCTAGTTTTTTCTTGGACTTCCAATGTAAATAACAAAAACTAAAACACTTGCACACACAATTTGTTACAAAAATTTTAACAAAATATTTGTAAAATAAACTGAGCTTGATGGTTCCCTCGCAAAGTTTTTTGCCTCTGGGATACTTTTTGAAATAAATACATTTTTACAAGAAGAATTTTTCACTTTTTTCAGTCTTTTTTGTACAAAAAATTTCAATAAAATCTGATTTTAAGTTTCACCTCAAAAACACATTAATTCTAACGACAAGTGATGCACAATTTTGTATACTTTAACCGGGTTTCAACAATTTTGATGGTACTTAATTTTTTTGTTCAATTAATCCAAGGAAACAGGCAATTCTAACACAGTGTGACGTTTCGAAGATGGAAGCGGGTCAAGGATTTAGTCTGAGGAACTTCACATACAGGAATCTCGTAGAATCTCTGAACAATTTAATATTTTTCAGGCCGAGATTCATGCAATTGTCATAGCAATGAAAAAAAATTCTGGAGCAGGATATGGATCCAACGATGGATCCAATTCGTGGACAGTCTTGCAATTCAAAAAGCTCCGAAATCAGGGGCCACTAGATTAAAATATGTGAGGAAATGTGTCAGATCACCCGACCGAAACGAGAAACGAGCTGGCTGACGAGTGTGCACGGAAGGGCTCAAAATCTTTGAGCGGGATGATGTATACTGATACTGATACTAAAGTCTCTTTATCCGAGCTGTTGAATCTAATTGAAGAAGAAGCTCATCTTGAATTATGGACAACTGACTTCTTGCAGATTATACCATATCCTTTGGCCCTTGCCTAATTCAAGGAGAACGAAAGCTTAGTTTTAGCAAAGTGACAATCAGAAGGACTCACCCGATACTGTGCAATAGGGTGGATGGCCGAACGCATAGGTGTTCCGAGAGCTGACTTCTGTAGAAGCTGTATAAATGTGGACGAGGAGTGAATGTGGAGAATCAGTGCAACATTTGCTGTGTGAATGTCCAGGACTGAAAGAACGCTGTCTCAGATATCTAGGGTAAAGATATCCTGGGCGGCATAGTAAATGCTCTACTCAGCGACCTTGCGGATTTCTTGAGGGAATCAGGTTGATTCAAGAGGGATGTATAGCGGACGAAGGAGCTCATTTTCACTTTCCTTTATTTTCCATTCTATCTACATAATCTATCAGTACTTTTATAATATCTATTCCTATCTCTACATGGGCCATATGGCCTCCGAGTGTACTTGCTTTCAGGACCATAACGTTCAAAATAACAAGTGGTTATCTTTGATTTTTGTTTTTTTTTTTTGCAGTGTGTAAATGGTGTAAACACATAGAAACCAACGTTGACCGATATCTATATGATAACCTGGATTTTGGGCAATTTCAGTCGATCTTTAGGGGTCATTTGTATAAGGACAAGGTCGCAATATACATCGATTTTCAGTAATTTCAATAGCGGTCGGCATATGGCCGATAAAGCTGATATACCAAAATTAATAAAAAATATATTCATACTTCCGACCTGTAGTTTGTATACAAGGTTTACATGGAAACACAGACATACAAGCAGAGAGATGGAAAGACATACAGACGAAGTATGTCCAATATTTCTTTTTTTTTTTTTTTTCATTTAATTTTTTTTTTATATAACAAAAGTAAAATAAGTTAAGTTTTTTCTTTTGAGAGAATTGGTTTTGCTGTACAGAAATGGGAAATGCATGCTAAATTATGGGCAAATGCCTGTTAAGTCTATAGGAAATGCATGCTAAATGGTAAAAATATATGTCATGTGCATGTTTTAGTTTTTTCGAAAGATTTTTTTTATTTGTAGGTGTCAAAATCATTTTTCTTAACTCAGCATGCAATTTCCTTACATTTACCATGCAATTTCTCTACATTTAGCATGCAAATTTTTCTCATTTTTAATAGGAAAATTCCCATTTTTAGCATGCATTTTCCCATAAATTTGCCAAAATTTAGCAAACATTTTGCCATTTTTGACCTGCATTTTTACCATTTGCCATGCATTTCCTATAGACTTAACAGGCATTTTTCCATAATTTGGCATGCATTTTCCCACTTTTACCAAGCCTTCCCTTAGTCCATTTTCTTTTAAGTGAATTGTTCTTTACTTTAATTGAATATTTTATGTGAGAAATTAAATTAATACATAAAGTATCTGTATAAATTTAATAAAATAAACTAGTCAAATACAAGAACATACGACTATATCGCTTCATCGTCAGTAGATTTCGATATAGATGTGTCCAGTATCTAGGAAACTATAGCAGTTACGATCACATCTGGAAGTAAAATCGACCCTGTGGTGAAACCCCAAAAAAAAAAAAAATATGTCAAATATAGTGATTTTTCACTATTCTCTGCCCCATAACTCGAAAACAAGAGCTATGCAAACTAAATTCTGATTAGAATTTATCATTACCAACTTTCCCAAATCACTTCATGGCTCATAGGCACCGATCAAAGAATAATTTTTTGCTTTCGAGTGTCAGAGTCTTAAATTGCTCGATGATGCCTTTCGATATTCCAAAATTGTTTACCCGTAACAGGAAAATAAAATAAGTGAAAAAAATTAAAGTGATATTCGTGAGGACCATAATCGTCTATAGAAAAAAATATGGAAAACAAAAAAATTAAGACATTTCAGTGTTTTGGAGGATTAATTCTGTAACGATTCTAGGCAACTTAAGCAACGATCATTCTTAGACCGACTAAAGCAATTTTCACTCAAACATCTTGGAATTTACAATCTGTGATTTATATATACACTTGTTGGCATAATTGTTTTGACGAAAACAAAAAGATGCATTTTGGTATTAAATTTTCAGTTGTCTTTATGGAATATTATAATTTTTTTGTTTTGTTTAGATATTGATAATATAAATGAAAAAAAATAACTCAATAAAGTTACTTTCATAAAGAATTAAAAAGATATGAATGAAAGTAATTTTGAGGTGTTGGCATAAGTATTTTGACAAGTTATTGTTTTAAAAAAAGAAGCTTAATATTTAAAATATGTATAGAAATTTGTTTATGAGTTAATAAAATTTATATTCCCCTTTAGCTTCAATAACTTTTTGAATGCGTCTTGGAGCTGATTCCAGTAAATTTTGGAGGACCCCTGAGGATATCTCATTCCAAAGGGAAGTAACCTCGGAAATTGTCTCTTCTTTGATTTTATGTAAATAACCAATTCTTTTACGTTTGATAAGAGACCACACGTTTTCAGTGTTAGTCAAGTCTGGAGTTTGGGGTGGCCAGTCCAGAGTAGTAGTACCAACATCCTTCAAATATTTTGATATCATCCTGCTTTTGTGGCATGGGGCATTGTCCTGTTGCAGGATATATGATTCTCCGATCAACCTGTCATTTAGGGTGCTCAAATATTGGCCTTGGTTCATCGAGCCGGCGATGGGAACCAAGTCACCCAACCCATTGTTCGCAATGTACCCCCACCATGGCTCACTTTTTGGCTTTCGTACCTGTGGCTGCCTTACAAAAATCTTTTGGTTTGATGAGTTGAACTCAAAGGCGCCTTGATCTGTACATAGAACGCTTCTCCAAAGCTCTTTTGGCTTCTGAAGATGCTCCTTTGGCAAGGCCAATCTTTTCAGCTTGTTCACATCCGATATGGAGGTATTTTCTTGCTTTGTATGTTTTAAAATCTCCGTCTTTTAAATGTCGCCGAACACTATGCTCACTGATTGGATTTTTGGACGACTGATTCCCTTGATTTGCAGCAGATTGAGGCTTTAGTTGGATAATAGAGTTGTTTTGCGTTTAGCACCTGATCTAGTTTCTGATGTCATTATGTTCGTTAATTTGTTAAATTGATAGTACACTGTTTGGCGCGACAAATTAAATTCAATTTCAATGTCTTTTACTGCTACGCCAGAATTAAAATTGCCAATATTGACGTTCTAGCAACACAGCTAAACTCAGCCGTTTTTCCCAGGGTATCCATTAACTTTTATTCAATACTTTATTTGAATATTATAAAAAATGTCAATAGAATTTAAATATCAAAGTTATTTGATTGTCACTTGCTAAACGATACTAGAACACTGCCACAAAGATTTTTGACAAAATACTTATGCCACGAAAAAATTCGCTGTCTGCTTGCTTTCTTATCGGCAGAAAGGGAATGCAAAGCGTAAACGACAAAATATTGGGCACGCGTATAGCTATAAATATGGATATTATTTTGAACATAACCAGTGTACCGTTAGATCATGCAATTAAACGAACTGGACAAGAAAAAATCACAGTTGCGTGTGTCAAAATAATTATGCCGACTAGTGTAAAATCTACTTTAACCACTTAGAAAAGTATGCTGCATCTGAACTGAAACTTTAATATATATAAAATTCATTCTGCACTGTAAAAGTGACATAAATAAATATTTAAATTTAATAATATTCCTTTGTATGTAAATAATAGAATTATCTTTGTATAAATTATATTTTTGAAGCAATGGCTGTCGCCTTTTGTCATCCCCAGTTACAAGTGAATGAAATGTTTAACTAACACATTGTTAAACGTTTTTGCGATTAAATTGAGTGTACTTTCCATTTTTTTGTGAAAGACTGCAGTAATAAGTGAAAATTTAACACAATGACTACAAAATTCTATGAATATTTTTCGCATAGATATATAATGAAAATCGTTTCATGACACAACATTGTTAATTGTATCTTTAATACAGATGAATTACGAAGGGCTATCACAGTTACTTACGTAACAATTTATAAAATATTATAAAAAATCTTTAAGGTCTTTTGGAAGATATTTAATAACCTTTTAAATCTTTTGATCATAAATATTTTCTAAAGTATTTAAAGTAATACAAGACCAGTCTTTACACCCTAACCGGATGATATACATCTCTGACACTAGAAACCAACTGGAGTAAAGCTGTGTTTAAAATTGTTCATTTCGTGATTTTATGTCGCTTCAAAAGTAGCTCAAAGTTCAAAAGGATTACATTTAAAAAAAAAATATACATATATATATATTTATAATACTTGCACACGTCCTAGAATGGGACCGTCGCATTGTGGACCATATTTTGAGATGGCGGCCAAAAATCATTTTTTGTGGTTACCGATTTTAAAGTTATGTAATTTATTTGTTATTTATTTAATACCACTGAACCACGGGAGCCAAAAAATTACGACTCTATTTCAACTATATCACAGCGAACAGGGTCTTCGAAAATGGACTTTCTCAGTATTTGGTTAAAATTAAAAATTTTAAAAGACTGTAGCTTTTTTGTTTTAAAAGATTTAAAAGTAAAATAAATTTTGTATAATTTTGTAACTTCTAAGCTATTAATGATAGAAATATAGTCACTGAGTCGCTTAGAAATTTAAAAAAAAATCCCGAAAATCTCCTACTTAATAGAGCATAACTCCAGCCCATCAAAAGCCATCAAAAAAATTCTGGCATTTTTTTCATAGTCCGAACACTCCCCTACACACCTATATACCCATTGTATACCGGCTAGCTTCTGCCCGTGTGCACCAGAACAATTTCTCTGACCCAATGTCAGATATTTTGTGCCAAATTTATGAATACAGAAGTTTTCCACTATGTGGTTAGCGTATAATGAGTTTGGCTTGATTTTTGTAACTACCAAAAATATTGGACCTATACCCGTCTTTTATATACGGATCGATTCAAAATCACTTTCTGAGTCGATTTAACGATGGCCGTCCGTCCGTCGGTGTATTATAAATACAAAAGTTGGTCGTACCGGTGTATTTTTTGCGTGAGTTTATTTAATTTCACTGTCCAACAGCATTTTTGGAACAGAATAGCGACTCCGTAATTCTGAAAGGGTATGTTAAGTAGATCATTTTTGTGGAACAAACTTATGGTCCAGCACGTCTGAGTATTTTTTTACAGTGGTCATTTTTTGGTCGAAGGGAGCATTATACTTTATTAAAAAAATGCTGTAAGTTAATGTCTGAGAGAATTCTTATGGTCAGAGTTGTATTGTGGAATTGTATGAGGATTATTTTTGTGGAAGATCTTAACCCTCTAACTGGTCTCTTTATGGGTCAATTTGACCCTTTCTTCGAGAAAATAAAAAAATATCCTTTAAAAAAGGACATTTAAGGATTAGGATATTCTACGAAAATGTATGCCGAAAAATTTCAGTGGGGGTCAACAAAGACACCATTGTTGTAAATAAAGCTCTTTATGCTTAATTAGTAAAATTATACACCAACATATACAAAACAGGTAAAAACGGCGTCAAGTTCGGCCGGGCCAAACACTGAGTTCTCGCGTCTAGTCAGCTGTGACTTACAAATCGGGTGTAATATTTATTAAAATAAATAATAAAAAATAAAAGAAAAAATTCAAGCATAATTGAGCTACTAAGCAGTACATATCGGGTGTGATTTTTACTAAAATTAATATAAAAATAGAAAAATTAAAGCTTAAATAAGCATGGCGGATTCTGTTTGCCAATTAAGAGATTGGTTTTGTTTTATTTGTGGACATTTTACGCACCATCAAAGTAGAAGAAAGATATTGGCTACAATTGAAGAACCATATTTTCTTTTCTTTGGAATACGATTTTTATCTGAAGGTTGGATACCAAAAACCGTATGTACTACTTGCGAAAGTGGTCTTTTGACCTGGTACAAAGGCGGTACTAAAGCGCTGCCATTTTCTGCGCCTATTACATGGATTGAACCTGAAGATCACAAATCAAATACATGCTATTTCTGCGTAAATTACAAATTTGGTAGAAGCCAAAGGCACTACGCGACAATGACATACGAAGCAACAAATAATGTCATTTTACCAGAAGTGTGCTGTGAAGGTGTTCCGGTGCCTCAACCGCCTACACATACATTTTCGGCCAATATGACAGTCGCCAATAAAGAAATAACAGTGGCAGTTGAAAACATATCAGATATAAGTTACTTGCCTCTTGATGGTTTAAACATATGTCCTAATTTGGTAGACCAAGCTTATTTTGAAGATCTTGTAAGAGATTTAGGACTAACAAAAGAGAAAGCTGAAATATTATGTTCCAGATTGAAAAACACGAATTTGATAAAAGCCGATGTAAAAGTTACATTTCCGAGAAAAAGACACGCCGATCTGGAAAGTTAATTTGAAAAATCAGAAGAACTTGTATACTGTTGCAGTATTGAAGAGGTTCTAAAATATCTAAAGCTTCCACCGGACTCTTCCGCTTGGCGACTATTTATAGATAGTTCAAAACACAGCTTAAAAGTAGTTTTACTGCACAATGGAAATCAGAATCCATCAATACCGGTTGCGTATTCCACAAAAAAGGAGGAAACATACGCAAATATTTCAAATCTCTTAAATAAAATTGAATACTATAAATATAAATGGGAAATATGCGCAACCTTCAAAATGATTGCGATATTGACTGGAATGCAAACAGGATACACAAAATATATGTGCTTTCTTTGTAAATGGGATCCACGTACTACCAGCAGCCATTATCATATTAAATATTTCGAAGAACGTAAAGAAAATATTATTGGGGACTTAAATGTAATCCATGAATCCGTTGTCCCAAAAGATAAGGTCATACTTCCACCGCTGCATATTAAGTTGGGCGTGGTGAAAAATTTTATTAAAAGCTTAAATACACAAGGAAATGCTTTCAAACGCATTCAAACAATTTTCCCCAGATTATCTGCAACAAAATTAAAAGAAGGGAACATACGGTTTTAAGAAATAATTTATTTCATTCAATGTAAATTACCTTTTCTAGGAATGCTCGTTGGACCCGATATAAGAAAATTATTACAAGATGAAGAATTTTATGGTCATCTATCGGATATGCAAAAGACAGCATTTGACTTTATGCAGCTGGTTATATCAGAATTCCTAGGAAACTCAAAAGCACAAAACTATGCAGAAAATATTGAAAGCATGCAAATCGGTTTTAACAATATTGGCGTTAAGATGTCACTAAAGCTGCATTTTCTGCACTCTCATCTCAATTTTTTTAAAGAAAACCTTGGAGCGGTTTCAGATGAACACGGTGAAAGGTTTCATCAGGATATAAAGGTATTGGAAGAAAGATTCAAAGGGAAATCCCAAAGTGTAATGCTTGCTGAATACGTATGGGGCTTGTACAGAAACCTTGACCCATCGGAGCATTCACGTCAAGCTAAATACAGGAAAGCGTATTAAGTTTAATCTTTAATCCATTGTCATACTACTGCTATTTCCCAATTCCCTTTTGCTCGAAAATTTGAAGCAAAAAAATAAATATGTACATACTATAATAAACCAGTATTAAAACAAAATTATAATTTTTTTATAGAAGTTGGCGTGTAATTTTGCCAATTAATCGTAAAGAGCTTTATTTACAACAATGGTGTCTTTGGTGACCCCCACTGAAATTTTTCGGCAAACATTTTCGTAGAATATCTTAATCCTTAAATGTCCTTTTTTAAAGGATATTTTTTGATTTTCTCGAAAAAGGGTCAAATTGACCCATAAAGAGACCAGTTAGAGGGTTAGGATCTTCCACAAAAATAATCCTCATACAATTCCACAATACATTTCTGACCATAAGAATTCTCTCAGACATTAACTTACAGCATTTTTTTCATAAAGTATAATGCTCCCTTCGACCAAAAAATGAAAACTTTGACCCACTGTAAAAAAATACTCAGACGTGCTGGACCATAAGTTTGTTCTACAAAAATGATCTACTCAACACACCCTATCAGTATTACGGGGTCGCTATTCTGTTCCATTCAAAAAGTCTTAATTTGTTGGACAGTGTTTTTATACTGACAGAAGAAGGAAATGCTAGAGTTGACACGATTTGTTATATACTTATAAAAAGGGTTGAGACATAATGCGCTTAATTGTTAAATTATATTAATAGGTAAAATCTTTTTTATTTTGACAGGTACATTTATATAGGTATTTTTCAAAAACATTAATAATCCGAACATAAGTTATATAGTTAAAATACCTGACAAAATGGGAAAAAACTTTAAATAACAGGGAAATGGTAAAAAACTATTGCGACACACCCTTTTAAGATATGAGCTGTATGCTTCACCTTTTAAAAGGGGTTAGGGTCTGGGTTTTTTATGCTTCAAAATGTGGTAATAAAAGATTAAAAATTGTATTTTACATAATTGCAAGAAAGACTATTTATTATAACTGGCAATTTCAAGCGCTCGAAGTTCGAGTGCAATTTCTAGGCAATTTTATTTCTCAAATTAGCAGCACTTTTTTTGTTTATTATTATTGTGAATGAAGATAACAAACTTATTAACAAACACATTAACAAAACAAGTAAGAAAATTATAGTCGGTCTAGACCGACTATACGATACCCTATACCATGCGTTTAGAAACCCTATCTCTTAGGCCCAACTAACTGGACATAGAAAATAAGCAAAAACCAAATTTGAGTGGGATTTTTATTAATTTTTTTGGCTGCAGATACGAAAAAGTTCATATCGGATGCTATATCTATATGGGGACTAGGTCCAAAAAAGGACCAATCCTGATCATGTTTGGTAAAGTCTCTTGTATTTTGCTAAAATATATACAAACAAAATTTGAGAAGAATCAGTGCATTATTTTTGTTTTTAATAGATTTAAGTGAAGATCGGGAAGCAGTCTATATGGGACCAAAGGGATCATTTTTGGGCTACTCATTAATGGATTTAATGAACGCATACAAACCCAATTTGAGTAAGATCTATATGACAATTTGGATCTTATGGCAATTTATGTCGATTTCATAGGGGTAATTTGTATGGGGGCTAGGTCTGAATATGGACCGATTCTCACCAATTTCATTGCACTGATATTGCACTGATTCTTCTCAAATTTTGTTTGTATATATTTTTGCAAAATACAAGAGACTTTACCAAACATAGTCAGGATCGTTCCATTTTTGGGCCTAGTCCGCATATGGATATAGCATCCGATATAAACTTTTTCATATCTGCAGCCAAAAAAATTAATAAAAATCCCACCCAAATTTGGTTTATGCTTATTTTCTATATCCAGTTAGTTGGGCCTAAGAGATAGGGTTTCTAAACACATGGTATAGGGTATCATATAGTCGGTCTAGACCGACTATAATTTTCTTACTTGTTTTATGTATGTGTTAGTAGCAACGTTAAATGCAATTTACTCAAAATAAGGGAAAAAATTAAAAAATCTGTAAAACTGATGTATAGTTAAAATGAAATACCTTTAAAATAATATACGTTTGGTAGAACAAAACATCGATAACAAGAAATCACCTAGACTATTAATACTATAGATGGCTAAGTTCTGTTATAGAGATCTCGCTGATTTTTTTTATTTTCAACAAAAAAATGTTGACGATATAATTTTGCACATACTGAACAACCATTTCTTTAAGAATTATAACCTGCAAGAAATTGAAATATACAAAGAAAATATTCCAACTTTTGCATCAAATTTAAAAAACGGTACATTAAATGCTCTCATAACAAGGCAAAGATGTACAAACGTCACCAAGACAGGTTATTAAAGCAATATATTTTTGAGAGTTCATCTACAACTGCCAACGAAAGTGGAAAAAAGGGTCGACCAGCAAAACCAATGGACGCATGTAGTGAGAGATCTCGAAGGCGCAAGCTAGAGAATATCAATAAAGAAATTTTTCAGAGAATTATTAAGGATTTATTTTTGCACCAAATTCAACCAACACAAAATATGAAAAATAAAATTAAAATAAATGAAAAAAATAGCAGAAGCGCATAAAAATGATTTTGAAGATAAGAAATTAACTCCAGAGGAAGCGTTCGTCTATTTTTGGATTTGAAGTTGACCAAAAATCAAATAAGGAATTGCGGAAGCGAACCAATGAAAAGAATTGTGTGATTTTAATAAATTATATTTTAAACCGGGCTCTTTCAAAATAAACAACCTTTGGCTCTTGTGAACATTAGGACTAAAAAGTTTACGGCGGCCAAAGTTTGGCATTTTCTGACAAAATTTAACTTGTAAAATTAATTGAAAAAATACATTATATTAAAAAAAAAACTTTTCTAACCTTTTAACACTTCACTTTTGTACTAAAATTCAACTAAAAATGAAAATGTATTTTAAACCTTAAAAGTTATTTTTTTATTATCGGTCGATATTTACGTTTTATAGCAAAAATTAAAGGCTAAAGTTCAGCCACTTATATCAAGATTCCAATCCAATCAAAAGTTTTGGATTATTGACCACATTCTCGTGAAATGATCCACTTAATGGCGCCATTTAGTTTTTTCGTTGCAAAAATCATAACTTTTGAACAGATTGAGATATTCAAATAAGTTAAATGACATGTGATAGATTATTATCCAACCTATAAAATAACTGTTCGAACAAAGTGACACATTTTCTAGATGCTTACTTATGGGTTATTAAAGTTGAAATTTGTTAACGGTATGAAATAAATCATGTTTATGTTAACTAAAAAATATGATTTTAACAATTTTATATTTTTTATGTTTCTTTTTCAAGTTTTTTATATTTTAAAATTATTATCCATAAATAACAAGTAAGAAAATTATAGTCGGTCTAGACCGACTATACGATACCCTATACCATGCGTTTAGAGACCCTAACTCTTAGGCCCAACTAACTGGACATAGAAAATAAGCAAAAACCAAATTTGAGTGGGATTTTTATTAATTTTTTTGGCTGCAGATATGAAAAAGTTCATATCGGATGCTATATCTATATAGGGACTTGGTCCAAAAATGGACCGATCCTGATCATGTTTGGTAAAGTCTCTTGTATTTTGAAAAAATATATACAAACAAAATTTGAGAAGAATCAGTGCAATATTTCTGTTTTTTAATAGATTTAAGTGAAGATCGGGAAGCAGCTCTATATGGGGTCAAAGGGATCATTATTGGACTACTCATTAATGGATGTAATGAAAGCATACAAACCCAATTTGAGTAAGATCTATATGACAATTTGGATCTTATGGCAATTTATGTCGATTTCATATGGGTAATTTGTATGGGGGCTAGGTCTGAACAATGACCGATTCTCACCAATTTCAATAGCGTTCATGCCATGGCCGATAAAAGCTTATGTACCAAATTTCATCAAAATACATTCATATTTGCGACCTGCAGTTTGATTACAAGCTTTACATGGACACACAGACGGACGGACGGACGGACGGACGGACGGACGGACGGACGGACGGACGGACGGACGGACGGACATTGTTAAATCAACTCAGAAAGTGATTCTGATTCGATCGGTATAATTGAAGATGGGTCTAGGTCAAATATTTTTGGTAGTTACAAACAGCAGCACAAAGTCATTATACCCAAACCACATAGTGGTATAGGGTATAAAAATAAAAATTTTTTTTTCTATTTTCTATCAAAGTTGAAAAATAGTGAAAAAAAAATAGGTAGTTGGTAAAAAGCAATTTTTCTGGAGAATCACAAAGCAAACAGGAAAATTTTTTCTATATCTATAATATTAATAAGCTAGGCGATTTCACGTGACTGATGTTTTGTTCAACCAATTTATCCCGATTTTGACCAAACGTATATTATTTGAAAGGTATTTCTTTTTAGCCGAGTTGCAGATTTACAGATTTTTAAATTTTTTCCTTTATTTTGAGTAAATTGCATTTAAAGTTGCTACTAACACATACATAAAATTATACATGTGATACTCTGTGGTTTTTTAGAATAACCGCGTATGTCATAAAATCAAAATGTTCAGGGGAGCCCAAAAATGTTATATTTGAAATTATGGGCTCGATATAAAGTTTTTAGAGTTTTTTATTTAACAGTCCTGTAGATATGGGCAATAAATACTTTATATAAAATTTTGAGTCAAAAATCTTCAGAAGAATAGATCCTTGAGAAGGACGAAAAACAATATGTAAATAACACTTAAAGTGTGTGCAAATAAAACAACTTATGTCGACAAAAGTCGTTTTCTTTGAAAAAGAAAACTACCAATGCAACCACCCTTGTATACATAAGTAGTTTTTGCTTGAAAAATGGATTTTTTTGTTCGTCAAAAAAAAGTAAACGGGACTAAAGATGAGAATATAACAACGTTTCAAGAATAATAGTGACAATAAATAACAGAAATAAACACACAAGTTTTTATAAGTGGTTATAAACTGAAAAATAATCCAAAATTATTTTAAATTTTTTTTCATTAATAACAATGTCGCTATGTGTCGTTTTCTGTGAAAATAATTTGTCAGCGATGAAACGTAGGTTGACATACGTCGATAGTGCTGCAAATTAATTTAATAATCATTTAAGTTACGTCGTTATTTAAAGAAAAAACTCAGAAATGGTCAATATTTTTTTTTATATTTAACACATGTAAAGAGCGGTAAAAATTAATATATTTGGCATCGTTAACTCAAAACTGACAAAAATGGACATACGTAGTTATTCCAGAAAACCACAGATATGTGTGTGTTTATTAAGTTTGTTAATGTGTTTGTAACAAAAATGAGTTCGTTTTTTGTGTTGATTTGTGAATTGGCTATAATTGATTAGCATACCGTTAGGCTCTTCATTTATTGAAAAAATAAAGTTTCCTAGAATTTGCAGTCGAATTTCGAGGGCTGGAATCTGCTAGTACCGAATAAATACATAAATCAATAGGAATAAAAAATAGGTACCCAGTTTTTTTATATTCCACCTAAAACTGGACCAATTTGACTAAAAATTGTGTGTTTTTTAAACTGTAAGAATGTGTTTTTTAACTTTTTTACCTCTAGCGGTCGAACGAGCAGCTGGAAGCAGCTGGACTTTATAGGATTACGTAAAGGAATAATCAATGAACATATTTCGAAAATATGACAGGTTTTAATCTCTACGTGACTGTGCGTTACTATGCCTGACTGTGCGTGACTATGTCAAAGTTAATCTTTTTTCACAGCAAGTCTATCGACCTAGTTTCGGATCGATCGGATAAGGAGAAATAGGTTTTAAATCACCGACTTTGCGTGACTTTGCGTGACTACTCCAAAATTAATCTATAGTCACATCAAGACTATTGGCCAAGTTTCAGATCATTTGGATGAGGGGGAATGGAATGGGGTTGCCCCATGGCAGATAGACAGACGAGAGTATGAGTTAAAAGAAAGAGTTGAAATAAATTGCAATACGGAAAAAAGTCGTAAATTTATTAAAAAATATTCATAAATATTTTGTACCTTGTGAAAGATAATGCGTAAGTAAATATTAACTCCTGGAATTTTCTCTTTACTATAATTTGAAAATTGGTTGGAATAATCTTGAAATGTTTTGTTTTAAGTTTCAAGTATTTGAAAACATTGCAGTTTTTGTTTAGTTTCTTAATGATTATTTTTAAAATACTTTCGTGTAAACTCGCTGAAAAGAGCTTTAAAAACGGCTTCGCGTGATGTAAAAAAAAACAAAATTTGTAGCGTTAAAAAAATATTTAAAATTTTAATTGTTAAAATATTTTTGTGTGCGAGTATGTCTTGAATTTTTGAAATTAAAATTTTTTAAACATATATTGGTTATATATTCATTACGATAAAATAATAGATACCCATACAGATACCTCTTCAGGAAAAAATAAGCTAAAACACGAAAATATGTCCTTACTGTAGCTTCCCTACGGGTATCATATGTTAGTTTTGATTCGACATTCATGTTTACCACCACACAAAAGCCCCTTCAATTTTAGGTTCCTTTTTTGGTACTTTTTTATCCGCTTGAATATGAGAATAAACAGCTAAAAGAACGGGTCATTTGCTTCTCTCGAGTTCTACAATATATTCAAATTACGTCTCAATCTGCGGGAGCTCTTCACTAACTCATTAATTTGCAATAGGTTTTTATTTTCATCCCTCTGTGCACACATGATCTGTGATATCCCTTGTGTTATTTTTTAACTACCTACCATATTACACACTTTGTGTAATTTTTCAGTTAAACGAGACGTGATATTACAAGCATATGCAGACAATGGCCTGCATATTCATACTCACACCAACTCAGCTGGTTCATCATTGCCAACTGTTGCAATAAATGCAGTAAAATTTTTTACAGATAGTTTTTATTTATTTTTCTTTTATGCAATTCATATCAAGCAAATGCAAAAAAAAAATGACTTTTTTATAGAGCCATTATCTTTCATGTTTTCGTTTCCTGTTTTGTTACTTAGTTCAGATAATAAAGTTTTTGTTGAGCTCGTAAATGGTTTTAATTTGGCTTTTAAGAGTGACTAATAAAAAAAAACATTACAGTTTAACAACGCATCTGCGCTAAATATTTGCTTTTAACGGCATGTCTCTTTCAATAATTAAGTCAAAAAATTATAAAAAAAATTTTAAATATTTAAGCCATCATAAAATTGGTTAAAAATATTAACACAAATTATTTGCACAAGATCAAAACCTTGCACTCAAATAATTGTTAAGAAACATCAACTGAAGATGACTGTGATTACAACTTAATTACAATTCAACAGAAAATGAAGTTCAAACGGGCTCCAAATAATGGATGTATTATTTAAAAATACCAAAAATTTGTATACCATTAAAATGCAAATACTAGTTTTATTAAAAGAACTCTGGAAAAGTTTTTTTTACGGTTAGATTTTTTTCTTATCATAAAGGAAACAATTTGAGCTTTATGTTAAAAAATTTGACGGTCTTTTTAAGAAAATTTACCTAAAAAATAATTACCTTTTTTTTAACGAAAAATTATTTTCTAAAGGAAAATGTTTTTAAACAAAGCTACTATTGTAAGAAAAGGTGTTTAAAAAAAAATTGGTAATTTTGTAAGAAAATTTACTTTCGAAGAGAATATAATGTACTTTTTTAGAAAAGATAATTTTTTTAAGAAACATATTTTTGAAAGAAAATGTACTTTTTTTAAAAACACCCCTTTCCTAAAACATAATAACTTTTTGAAAGTATTTAACAAAAAATTTTCTTTCTTCAAAATAATTTCCTTTTTTTGAATAATTTACTTTAACCAAATATACTTTTTCTAGAAATGTACTTTAAAAAAAATAACTTTTCAAGAAAAGGTACTTTTCTAAAAAATATCCTTTTCCAAAAAAAGAATTTTTAAAATAAAATATTTTTAAGAAAAGGTTCTATTTAAATAAAAGGTATTTTCAGAAAATTTACTTTCTATAGAAGGTACTTTTTTAAGAAAATTACTTTTTTAAGAAAATATAGTTTATAAGAAAATTTACTCTTTTCAGAATATTTACTTTTTTTAAGAAAACTTACCGTTTAAAGAAAAAGTACTTTTGTTATTAAACGGTACTTTTTAACAGGCAGTACTTTTGCCAGAAAAAGTCCTTTTTTAAAAAAGCTACTTCTTAAAAAATTTATTTTTCTAAAAATGGTATATTTTAAAGAATGGCATATTTTCAAAAAACTTTTTTTAAATACACTTTCTTAAAAATAATTTTTTTTCATAATTTACTTTAAAAATATACTTTTTTTAATATGTAATTTTTTTGAAAAAAATATTTAAAAAAAAATATATTTTTCAAAAAACATTACCTTTCAAAAAATAAGGAATTTTTAAAATAAAACGCTTTTAAAGAAAGATTATATCTGAATAAAATGTACTTTTTCAGGAAAAGGTAATTTTATGAGAAAATTTACTTTCTAAAATAAGAAAAGGTACATTTTCTAAGAAAAGCTTTTTTTTTACGAAAATATAGTTTTTAAGATAGTTTATTATTTTCATAATATTTACTTTTATAGAAAATGTACTCTTTTAAGAATAGGTACTTTTTTATGAAAATGTACTATTTAAGAAGTACTACTTTCGAAAGTAGGTACTTTTTAAAAATAGCTACTTCTTAAAAAAAGTACTTTTCTAAAATAGATATTTTTTAAGGAATGGTACATTTTCAAAAAAATTATATGAAAACAAATTTGCTTTCTCAAAAACAACAATTTTTTTAAACGATTTGCTTTAAAAAATATAAGCATTTTTAAAAAAATGCACTTTTCAAAAAAAAAAAAAAAAAAAATTTGAAGAAAATGTAGTTCTCTAAAAAATATGCTTTTCAAAAAAAGTAATTTTTAAAATTTAACCCTTTTTTAAATTTTCTGTTTGTGAGAAGGCCTCTGAGGATCTTTTTGATTTTGAAACTCTCACAACTCCTTACTGTTGTATGGGTTGGATACCCGAATCGTATATGTACTCCAAAAAAAAGTGCGGTGAATCGATTTGATAGCTTAGATTTTATTGACGTTTAGTACGTGGATTAGTGAAAAGGTCCCTACCGTCCTTGTAATATTATTAGCAGAAATCGCTAATGAGTTTTGTTGAATTGTGCTTTTTTTTTTGTTACCTGTATTTCTTCTCTCAATTGAATATTTATAACAGCGATTTGTATGCCAAAACAAGATTTGCTACATCTTACCTATCCTTAAAACTTATAGGAACCGCATGTGGAAAGCAATTAGGAGCCAGATGAAGACGACGAAGATGAAATTTAAACTGCTCCTGCCACTACCGAAACTTCTGGCAGTAATTTTATATCTAACAAGTAAGAAAATTATAGTCGGTCTAGACCGACTATAGGATACCCTATACCATGCGTTTAGAGACCCTACCCCATAGGCCCAACTAACTGGACATAGAAAATAAGCATAAACCAACTTTGAGTGGGATTTTTTTAAATTTTTTTGTCTGCAGATATGAAAAAGTTCATATCCGATGCTATATCTATATGGGGACTAGGCCCAAAAATGGACCGATCTTGACCATGTTTGGTAAAGTCTCTTGTATTTTGCAAAGATATATACAAACAAAATTTGAGAAGAATCAGTGCAATATTTTTGTTTTTTGATAGATTTAAGTGAAGATCGGGAAGCAGCTCTATATGGGGCATATGACTAAGAGTTGCCCCATAGGGATCATTTTTGGACTACTGATTAATGGATGTAATAAACACATACAAACCCAATTTGACTAAGATTTATATGATAATTTGTATTTTATGGCAATTTAAGTCGATTTCATAGGGGTCATTTGTATGGGGGCTAAGTCTGAACATGGACCGATTCTCACCAATTTCAACAGCGTTCATCCTATGGCCGATAAAAGCTTATATACCACATTTCATCAAAATATATTCATATTTGCGACCTGTAGTTTGATTACAAACTTTACATGGACACACAGACGGACGGACGGACGGACATCGTTAAATCGAATCAGATAGTGATTCTGATTCGATCGGTATAATTAAAGATGGGTCTAGATCAAATATTTTTGGTAGTTACAAACAGCAGCACAAAGTCATTATACCCAAACCACATAGTGGTATAGGGTATAAAAATGGCTCGAAATGGATAATTAATAATTTTTTTTAGAAATACTTTTTTAAACAAATTACTTGTTTAACTTTCGCCTTACCAAAGGTTCTTGTATTCATAACTTACCAATACACATCGGGGTGACCCTCCGCTTCTATGTACATGATTGTCGGCGATGAAGCCTGGCTAGTCCCATAAAGCGAAGAATGTTATTACTGTTAAACTTATGGGTGGTTGCAGGTTCATATCCACTCTATCGTGAAACCATGTTGCGTAACAGATTTGCCGAAATTTTACGATGCCTTCGCTTTGAGTGGTATGCTACAAGAGTGGCTCGAAAATAGAAAGGCAGAGGTGTCTTCGAGATGGTAATTTCCAACATGAGATCGCATTATCGACCACATGAATCAGTTACCGTTTACGAGTAATTATTCAAATTTCGGGGTAGAACGAGTTTCACGCAGTACATGCTTTCCAAGCCGGCTACATATGGTATCAAAATCTGGTGTGCTTGGTATTCAAATACGTATTATCTACTTCAGGGGAACATATACACCGAAAAAGTGAACAATGTAAGCGAAAATAACCAAAGTGAGCGTGTTGTAAAGGATTTAGTTGTTTTGTAAAAAAAATTTGTAGAAATGTCAACATGTATAATTTTTTACAACATTGTTGTTACTAAGTAGCTGGCCACTTGGAAGTTATCCATTGTAGGCATAGAAAAAATAAAACAAGAGATTTGATCCCGGAAAATTCAAAAATGTTATGTTGGTGTCCTATGGCCCAAAAATAAATCAGTCGTTTTGCTGTCTACGATGTACAATGACAAAACAATTTTTGGACCACAAAATAAAGCAGAAATTATTCTATATTACAAGAGGAATAAGGGTGATGTGGACACCATGGAGAAAATATTTCCATAGTAGAAAAGTCTGTAAAGAGATAGCAACGAAAGCACTTCCTTGAGAGCTTTGGTGAAGACCTATACCTGCGAAAAAAATAATAGCACCACCCCAAAAAAAAAATTTGTTTTAACTCCTTATTTACATTTGTAAGTTTAAGAAACTTTTTAATACGTTTTTAGAAGTAAAAGACTCTAAAATAATTAAAAAAGGAAAAATATTCTTAATTATATTTACTGTATTTATCAAACTTAAGGAATTTCATGAAAAATTAAGAAAATGAACGAAAAAAATAATAGCACCACTTTTCAAATATGCTCTTAAAATTATAAAATTAGAATTAAATAATAACTTCATTACTTAAAAATAGTTATAAATTAAGGGTAATATTATTCTATAAATTTAATATTTAGTTGCGTTGCCTTTATTGGCAATAACTGCTGCGCATCGTCTTGGCATCGATGTAACCAAATCTTGGCATCGTTTTAGAGGAATCTTGCTCCACGATTCCTGAATGACTTTCCAAAGAGATGCGCTGGTAGTTGGCTTAGAAGCAGCAACTGCCTTTTTGACATCAGTCCACAGATTTTCGATTGGATTGAGGTCTGGTGACTGCGCAGGCCACTCCAAAACGTTCACCGAATTTCTTTCGAACCATTCCTTTTCCCTCTTACTGGTGTGCTTTGGGTCGTTATCCTGTTGGAAGACCCATACCAGCGGCATCTCATCTTCTGCATAGGGTAGCATCACAGTATCCAAAATATTGATGTAAACGTGTTGGTCCATTATAGTTTTTATCCAATGTATTGGACCTACTCCATAATAAGAGAAACAACCCCATACCATTACGCTCGATTCTCCATGTTTAATTGTTTTAGTAGTGTATTTTGGATTGAATTCGGAGTTTTGAGGACGCCTGACGTACGAACGACAACCATTTCCACCAAACATAACAACTTTACTCTCATCTGTCCATAAAATATTTCTCCACTTTTGGACTGGCCAATTTAGATGTTCCTTTGCGAACTTCATGCGCTTGGCAATATGTTTTGCGTTTAAGAGAGGGACCTTTCTTGGGCTGCAGGCCTTTAAATTATGTTCTCTGAGACACTTGCGAACTGTTTGTACTGTCGCAGTTATATTAAGGTCCTTTTTTAACTCAGTTGCAGCTTTAAAAGGATCCTTTTTGCTCTCGCGGATCAACCTTTTGACGTGATGCGGGGTCAGAGCTCGTTTTCTTCCACGTGTTTCAGCCTTTTCTTTCTAATTAATTGCGTTTTGAATCATATTGTTAGAACACCCAACCAATCGACCAACTTCTCTAAAAGATTTTCCATTCAATATTAGTTTTTTGATTAATTCACGCTTCTCCGCACTGCAGTGTTTTCCACGACCCATTTTATTTAAAATATTGGATTTTCGTTGAACTTAATGATCGATATTATGAAAGCAAAAGTAAAATCCTTTAAACACGTGCTTTCCATTAAAGCAAATTTGTGAAACATAACTGTTTTTGTAAAGAATGTGTAAGTGGTGCTATTTTTTATTTCGTCATTTTTTCAGCCATACTCACTTCAAATTGAAAAAAAAAATCGATAACAATTACAAGAGATGTACCACCATTTTTATATAGGGGGCGTAATAAGCAATGTACTAAATATCAACATTTGAAAAAACACCAACACTAATTGTTTGTTTTTCGAATAATAAAAATAGTGTCATAGTGGTGCTATTATTTTTTCCCATATGTATGTCGTCCTCTGATATCGAGAAAGTCGAAAATGCCACAAATCAGATGGAATGCATTTTAGATAAAAAAATTTGCTAAACCAAAAGGATTGATAACAAAGCTTTACTTTTGAAATGAACCATTTACCGCTATGGACCAGGATGATGATTTTGACTGGACGCATAAACAAAAGGCAAATGTTTTACGTGCTACTCTTTTAAATAAAGATTAAATTCACGACAATATTTGCATTTTGTGTAAGAACCCCAGTTACGAAGAGCACAATCAAACTAACTGTGAAAAATGCCAGCAATGCTCAGCAACATAATTGAATGAAATATTATAATTACTAAAGTCATAAATTACACATGAAATAACTGTTATAGAATTTTTCTGTACGTTTAATTTTCTTGGATTTTCTTAAAGGGTTACCCGCGTCACCACGGAATAAAATTGAGAAAAAATTATAAAAATCTTTAAAAAAATTAAAAATGTTGTAATGTTTTTGCAAAATTCTAACGAAACAACCATCTCTTCTCGGAGCAAAATTCACCAAGTGGCTATTGGTAAGTCGAATGTTAAGAAAGTTACTTTTTTATGAAAGTATATTTTAGGGGAATTTTTCTAAAAAAAAATATATATATATGTTTCCGTTCACAGGGGAGATGTGTAAACATGTAGTAATTAAAGATTTTTTAAGTCACTTTTCAAATCAAACAGAAAGCGTATCTATGTATCACTTATAACAATCAGCTGTAGGTGCTCTGCTAATATAAAAATATTATTATTTATTATTTCAACTGGCTAATATTTAATTTTTCATTTTGCGTTTTTCATTTTTTATTTTTCACTTTTAATTTTTTATTTTTCATTTTTTATTTTTCATTTTTACATTTTTCAATTTTCATTTTTATACCCTATACCACTATGTGGTTTGGGTATAACGACTTTGTGCTGCTGTTTGTAACAACCAAAAATATTCGTCCTAGACCCATCTTTAATTATACCGATCGACTCAGAATCACTTTTTGAGTCGAAATAGCAATGTCCGTCCGTCCGTCCGTCCCTCCGTCAGTCTGTGTGTGCATGTAAAGCTTGTAACCAAACTGCAGGTCGCAAATATGTACACATTTTGAAGAAATTTGGTATATAAGCTTCCATCGGCCATGGGATGAACGCTATTGAAATTGGTGAGAATCGGAAAATTCTTAGTCATAGGCCCCATATAGAGCTGCTTCCCGATCTTCAGTTAAATCTATCAAAAAACAAAAATATTGCACAGATTTTTCTCAAATTTGGTTTGTATATATTTTTTCAAAGTATAAGTGACTTTACCAAATATGGTCAGGATCGGTCCATTTTCCGACCTAGTCCCCATATAAATATAGTATCCGATATGAACTTTTTCATATCTGCAGCAAAAAAAAATTAATAAAAATGCCACTCAAATTTGTTTATGCATATTTGCTATATCCAATTAGTTGGACCGAAGAGATAGGGTCTCTTAACAATGGTATAGGGTATCATATAGTCGGTCATAGGATGAACGCCGTTGAAATTGATGAGAATCGGTCCATGTTCAGACCTAGCCCCCATACAAATGACCCCTATGAAATCGACTTAAATTGCCATAAGATCCAAATTATCATATAAATCTCAGTCAAATTGGGTTTGTATGTGTTTATTACATCCATAAATTAGTAGTCCAAAAATAATGCCTATAGGACAGTTCTTAGTCATAGGCCCCATATAGAGCTGCTTCCCGATCTTCACTTAAATCTATTAAAAAAACAAAAATATTGCACAGATTTGTCTCAAATTTGGTTTGTATAAATTTTTTAACAATATAAGTGACTTTACCAAATACGGTTAAGATGGGTCCATTTTTCGACCTAGTCCCCATATAAATATAGCATCCGATATGAACTTTTTTTATATCTGCAGCCAAAAAAATTAATAACAATGGCACTCAAATTTGGTTTATGCTCATTTTCTATGACCAGTTAGTTGGGCCTATGAGACAGGGTCTCTAAACGCATGGTATAGGGTATCATATAGTCCGTCTAGACCGACTATAATTTTCTTACTTGTTTTTCATTTTTCATTTTTCCGTTTTAATTTTTTATTTTTAATTTTTCAATTTTTATTTTTCATTTTTTATTTTTCCTTTTTATTTTCTATTTTTTATTTTTTGTTTTAATTTTTTATTTTTCATTTTTCATTTTTCATTTTTCGTTTTTCAGTTTTCATTTTTCCGTTTTCATATTTTATCCTTAATTTTTTATTTTTAATTTTTTATTTTTCATTTTTATTTTTAATTTTTAATTTTAATTTTTTTTATTTTTAAATTTTTACTTTTTAATTTTTTATTTTTAATTCTTTAATTTTCATTTCTTATTTTTCATTTTTTATTTTTCAATTTTCATTTGCATTTTTCATTTTTTATTTTTTATTTTTAATTTTTAAATTTCATGTTTTATTTTTCGTTTTTTATTTTCATTTTTTATTTTTCAGTTTTCATTTGCTTTTTTCATTTTTTATTTTTCAATTTTACATTTTTCATTTTTCTTTTTTTCTCAGTTCTCATTTTTCATTTGTTATTTATCATTTTTTATTTTTCATTTTTCATTTTCCATTTTTTATTTTTACTTTCTTATTTTTTATTTACCTTTTATCATTTTTCACTTTTAATTTTACATTTTTCATTTTTCATTTTTTTTTCCAATTTTAATTTTTTATTTTTCCTTTTTCTTTTTCATTTTTCATTTTTTATTTTTAATTTTTTATTTTACCTTTTTATTTTCTGTTTATTTTTTTTTTGTTTTAATTTTTTATTTATCATTTTTGTTTTTTATTTTTCATTTTTAATTTTTCATTTTTGGTTTTTCAGTTTTAATTTTCCGATTTCATATTTTATTCTTAATTTTTTGTTTTTAATTTTTTATTTTTCATTTTTTAATTTTTAATTTTTAATTTTTAATTTTTAATTTTTAATTTTTAATTTTTAATTTTTAATTTTTAATTTTTAATTTTGAATTTTTAATTTTTAATTTTTAATTTTTAATTTTTAATTTTTAATTTTTAATTTTTAATTTTTAATTTTTAATTTTTAATATTTAATTTTTAATTTTTAATTTTTAATTTTTATTTTTAATTTTTAATTTTTAATTTTTAATTATTAATTTTTAATTTTTAATATTTAATTTTTAATTTTTAATTTTTAATTTTTAATTTTTAATTTTTAATTTTTAATTTTTAATTTTTAATTTTTAATTATTAATTTTTAATTTTTAATTTTTAATTTTTAATTTTTAATTTTTAATTTTTAATTTTTAATTTTTAATTTTTAATTTTTAATTTTTAATTTTTAATTTTTAATTTTTAATTTTTAATTTTTAATTTTTAATTTTTAATTTTTAATTTTTAATTTTTAATTTTTAATTTTTAATTTTTAATTTTTAATTTTTAATTTTTAATTTTTAATTTTTAATTTTTAATTTTTAATTTTTAATTTTTAATTTTTAATTTTTAATTTTTAATTTTTAATTTTTAATTTTTAATTTTTAATTTTTAATTTTTAATTTTTAATTTTTAATTTTTAATTTTTAATTTTTAATTTTTAATTTTTTAATTTTTAATTTTTAATTTTTAATTTTTAATTTTTAATTTTTAATTTTTAATTTTTAATTTTTTATTTTTAATTTTTAATTTTTAATTTTTAATTTTTAATTTTTAATTTTTAATTTTTAATTTTTAATTTTTAATTTTTAATTTTTAATTTTTAATTTTTAATTTTTAATTTTTAATTTTTAATTTTTAATTTTTTATTTTTAATTTTTAATTTTTAATTTTTAATTTTTAATTTTTAATTTTTAATTTTTAATTTTTAATTTTTAATTTTTAATTTTTAATTTTTAATTTTTAATTTTTAATTTATAATTTATAATTTATAATTTTTAATTTTTAATTTTTAATTTTTAATTTTTAATTTTTAATTTTTAATTTTTAATTTTTATTTTTTAATTTTTAATTTTTAATTTTTAATTTTTAAGTTTTTATTTTTAATTTTTAATTTTTAATTTTTAATTTTTAATTTTTAATTTTTAATTTTTAATTTTTAATTTTTAATTTTTAATTTTTAATTTTTAATTTTTAATTTTTAATTTTTAATTTTTAATTTTTAATTTTTAATTTTTAATTTTTAATTTTTAATTTTTAATTTTTAATTTTTAATTTTTAATTTTTCTTTTTCATTTTTAATTTTTTCATTTTTTATTCTTTCTTTTTCATTTTTTATTTTTCATTTTTTATATTTAATTTTTTATTTTTAATTTTTCAGTTTTCATTTGCATTTTTCATTTTTTATTTTTAATTTTTAATTTTCATGTTTTATTTTTCATTTTTAATTTTTAATTTTTTATTTTTGATTTTCAAAAATTTGTTCACCAATACAATCATAAGTCACACTGATTTTGCCTTACGTCTTACGCTATTTTTGTGATTGCATTGTGAAATAGATTTTAAATCTCCTGCGCATATAGATGTTTACTAATAAAAAATACTTGTTAGAAAAGAAGCTTATTCTAAGAAATATAGTTAGACGTATGAGTGTTAATTTAACGAAATCAAATAATAATAATACGGCAATCCAGAGTCAGTGATGCTCGAATAAATATTTTATACATTAATAATTTTACGATAACAACTTTTCCAGTTAGTTTTGCAAAGCCTTGCTAAGTGTTGTAATTTAAAACGAAAAAAAATATGCAAATTGCTGTTGTAACAAATATGTATTTGCTTAGAAATTTAGAGTGTGGGAAAGCGAATGACTGTTTACTTAAAACACAAACAGCACAAATATTATTACAGTTTTTATATTCTGCAAACTTTGATAATAAATTTATACAGTTTTTTTTTTTTATTTTAAATGTAATGCTCTGAGCAACATTTAAAAAGCAATTTTGTAAAATTTTATTCAATCCCACCAGCATTTATTTAAAAAAGAAATCATTAATATTTAAATTATTAACTTTTTTGTGAATGGTATATTTTAGGAAACAATTTTTTAATAAACTCCTCATTCCTTACTCGATTGTATTTTAAAAGACGCCTTAATATTACATTTTATAATAGTATTACCTCGTTAATCTGTATATTAAGGTAAATTTTTCGATAATTTTTTAAGCAAAATTTTCGCGCGGAAGAGTGTAAAATTTTGCACAGTTATAGTTAATATAGAGGAGAAGTGCAGAATGATAAAATTTATGTTTAATATGTGTGAAAAATATATTAAATAAAATAAAATATTTATAATAAATATATAAGAGCCTAATAGTATGCTCGTCAATTTTAGCCAATTTACAATTTATCGCTTGTGCATTTATTATTGATTGTTTCAAAAAAGAGTACATTTGTGAATTGTGAATTGCCGAAAATTGATTAGCATACCTTTAGGCTCATATAAAATTATTTATTAATAATCCCATTTATACGTCTTCTATGTATGTAAAAATTCTTAATTTAGTGAGTTTTGTTTAAATATTCATAAATTTTTTATATACATATATAGATTAAAAAACTTTGAAAGAAAAAAAATTAATAAAAACATACAATTTACTATGAAGGGCTTGAGACTTTTTATGTGATAACTGGCAGTATACCCGCTCCGTTGTTAGCGTAATTATTATATTATTTACTTAAACCATATTAATATTTAAAAAACAAAAAATATAGTGCCAGTGACAACACGATGGAAAGTTTTAACAAAATTATTTTTCACGACTACCAAAAAATTTCATCATAAAATTAAAAACACTTTTATTAATTTAAACGCTTGTATGTTTTATTTATTTAAAAGAGAAGCAATGTTAACATAATTTCTTAACTTATTATAGTAAATCCCCCAAAGCATTTGGTCCTGTGAAGGTATAGGCAAATTTTATGGCAGTTTAAATATATAATTTTTCACCAACACTATTCGCCAACAGTATTCTAATTCAAGTTCATGTGTTCTTTAGCAAGATTAATAATATCAGTGGTTTCCTCTTAGGATGATAAGGAAGATTAAAAGTTTTCACTGCTTTGGAATCACCAAAAGAAAATATTTCTTTTTCGTTTATGTATTTTTTTAAACTTTTTATATTTTGTAACAAATATGTTATCCTTCAAAAGAGAACACACCAAAGAGTGATTTCGAAAAAAAACATAATTTAGGAGTAACGCGAAATTAGTAAAAAACTATATTGGCAAAATTATAATTTTTTAAAAGTTTCCAATATATTGCTACCTGCTCTATTTAAGTATCAATTTTTTATTCATATCAGGTTCGAAAATCATTCACGTTATAAAGATCAAAAATAAGATTTATTTGTAAAAACAATTGTTAAATCAATATACAATACACAATTAGAAACAATTAGAATTAATTTTAAATAATATTAACAATATAAAATACTAATCATGGATATTCTTAAAAAAAATGCGTTTCAAATTATTATTATTCTTTTTTAAATCATGATAATAAATATCATATAAAACTTGATTTTAAAAAGAATTGCAGGTGTAAATATCTGAAAAATTTAATGTGTTTTTTTTATAATTTACTATTTATTAATTTGTTATTATTTATTTTGTAGCTTCTGCATTTGCGTTTCAGGTTGATATAGAAAAATATTTTGTTTGCACAATTTTCAAACGTTTTCGCTACATTTATAGACAAAGTTTGAATGAAACTGTCATATCTTCATAGCAATAAAATTACATTTGCCGACCCGAATTAATGTTTTTATAAGGTTTAATCAATTAAACATGTAACACTCCATGCAAATTTGATGTCGTATCAATAATTTAAGTTCAAAAGTTCAGATGGTTCCTAGAAGTATAAAAATCTATCTTTGCATATGTATAGCGGCGGCTTCATGTGGAAAGGCTGTCACTCAAATTTGCGCTTCTTTACATGAAAAGGAAAAAATTTATTAAACTTAAAACCTTTGGATGTATCAACTATTCGTTATACCCTGACCACTTAGTGGTATAAGGTAGAATGACTTTGAGCTGACATTTGGAGCTATGAAAAATATTTGAGTTAGAACCATATTTTATTATACCGATCGACTCAGAATCAGTTTCTAAGTCGATTTAACGATGTCCGTCCCTCTGTCCGACTGTCTATGTAAACTTGGTAATCAAACTACAGGTCGCAAATATTAATATATTTTGATAAATTTGGTATATGAGCTTCTATCAGCCATAGGCAATGGGTACATGTTCAGACCTAGTCCCCATATAAATGACAACTATGAGATCGACTTAAGTTGCCATAAAACCGAAATTATCATACAAATCTCAGTCAAATTGGGTTTGTGTGTGTTTATTAAACCCATTAATCAGTAGTCCAAAAATAAACCCTAGAGGACAATTCTTAGTCACAGCTCCCATATAAAGCTGACTCTTTAAACCTATAGAAAAAAATATTGCACAAATTTTTCTCAAATTCGGTTTGTATATGTTTTTGTAAAAAATATGTTACTTTAATTAATATTGCCGGGATCGGTCCAGTTTTTTACCTAGGCCCCATATAAATATAGCATCTGATATGAACATTTTCAGATCTGCAGCCAAAAAAATTAATAAAAATTCTATTCAGATTTGGTTCATGCTTTCCAAATAATTAGGTAGCTGCAGACCAATTCTCTAAACAATGTTATAGTAGGGTGGCCCTTTATAAAAAAAGTGTTCAAACTCTCGGTTTTACCCCCAAGAAATATGCGAATGGCAAAACAACTGAGAAATACAAAGTTTTGGACCAATCAAAAAACATCGTTTTACGTTTTCGTAAAATCTGAAAAAAGTCATATTTTCCCCATATAAACACACTTGAAATTTTTAATCGCGTTGAGGCACGACCAAATAATGTTTTTTGATTGGTCCAAAACTTTGTATTTCTCAGTTGTTTTGCCATTCGCATATTTCTTGGGGGTAAGACCGAGAGTTTGAACACAGTTTACTTTTTCGGCAAGTTGTTATATAATTCGGGATCAGTATTAAATTATCCTTTCAACAAGCTACAAAAATTCAAAATCGAGTAAAACCTCGCCAAGAAATAGCAAATGCCCCAGACCACTTTTGTGCTAAAAAAAAACTAGCTCATGAAATTTGATGGCATTTTTTCAACTTTGAGAAATTAATTAAAGCCATAATTACTTTTTGATCTCTATACTTATAAGTACTTAGATATGAAGTATTCTTTTATTACTACGTTGTTAACCTATTGTGCATTGGGACCGAAAAAGGGAAATTTTTTTGATAAAATTTTGAAAACTCCTTTTTCAAGTTTTAAAAAATTTTCTTAAACAAAATTTTGAAAATTGGATCTAGAACTTCAAGATTTTGCTAAATGCATGTTACAGATTAACTGTGTGAATTTTTAAGTAAATCATTATTACAAGGATTTTATTTTTGCGGTTTTCGAGAAAAATGGGATTTTAGAAAATTATTCTGTAAATGTACTCTTTCTAAATACTTTGTATCAAAAATTCATCACTTTTAAATGTTATATTTTATCTTAATCGCCCCAGGTTTCGCAAAAATAATATGACCCCGTTAACCCTTTTGTAATTGGGGTCACATATGACCCCAAGCTACTAAAGACAATTTATTCAAAAAATTCAAATATTTTGCAAGTGCTGTTGAATTTTTAGATGCGATGCTTAAAATATAATAACCAAATGTGTAGAACTTTCGCTCCTAAAATTTTGGATAAATCCGAGAACGTTAGCCCATTATTTGCCAAGGCCAGCTTTGGATTTTAAGATATTTTTAAATAAAAATGACCGAAAACGAGTTTTTCTGTTAAACTTGATGAAACCGATGAAATATAGAACTTAAGAAAAATAATTCGGTTAATTTTTTATTTATTTAACCCTTAAGTGCTCCTGGGATCAAAATAATCCATTGTGATATATCTTTGGTGCAATTATCCGATTATTGCTCGCGAATAGAAATTAAAACAACTTTTAACCAATTTTGTTATAAATTTATTTTATGTATAAAAACTAAATTTTTCTAAATAAAATAAGAAGACCCACAAATGATACAAAGCTAATAAAAGAATATGAAATATAGAATTAATATAATAATATAAAATTAAAGAAAAGCAATACTTATTGCAAGTAGTAAGTGATTACAGAAAACAATTTGAATCGCACACTAAATCATCCTTAAATACACCATAATAAATAGAATTAATTATTATATTTCATATTCTTTTAAATAAATTGTCTTTTATTAGCTTTAGGTTATTTGTGGCTCTTCTTATTTTATTTAGACAGCTTTTATATTTTATAGATAGTTTTTAGACATAAAACAATTTTATAACAAAATTTTTTAAAAATTGTTTTAATTTATATTCGCGAGCAATAAGCAGATAATTTCACCAAAGATACATCAGAATGGATCATTTTGATCCCAGGAGCACTGAAGGGTTAAATGAATAAAAATTTACCGAACTATTTATCTTAAATTCTAAATAGTGGTTTCATTGAGTTAAATAGATAACCTCGTTTTCGGTAATTTTTTAATTAAAAATATATTAAAATCCAAAGCTGGCCTTGGCAAATAATGGGTTAACGTTCTCGGATTTAGAAACTTTAAAAATTTTAGAAACGAAAGATATATATATTTGGTTACAATACTTTAAGTAACGCTTTTAAAAATTCAACAGTATTTGCAAAATATTTGAATATTTTGAATAAATTGTCTTTTACTGGCTTGGGGTCATATGTGACCCCAATGCCAATAGGGTTAATGGGGTCATATTATCTTTTCCCGAAACCCTAGGCTATTAAGATAAAATATAACAGTTAAAACTAGAGGAGTGATGAATTTTTTATACAGAGTATTTAGAAAGAGTACATTTACAGAATATTTTACTAAAATCCCATTTTTCTCGAAATCCGCAAAAATAAAGTCCTTGTCCCCAAAAATTCTGGTTCCAAGATTTACTTAAAAATTCACGCAGTTAATCTGTAACATATGTTTAATAAAATCGTAAAGTTTTAGATCCAAGTTTTTAAATTTTGTTTAAGAAAATTTTTTAAAACTTGAAAAAGGGGTTTTCAAAATTTTATCAAAAAATTTCCCATTTTCGGTCTCAATGCACAATACGTTAACAACGCGGTAATAAAAGAATACTTCATAACTGAGTAGAGCTTAGAGACCAAAAAGAAATTATGGCTTTAATTAATTGCTCAAAGTTGAATAAAATGCCATCAAATTTCATGAGCTACGTTTTTTTTTAGCACAAAAGTGGTCTGGGGCATTTGCTATTTCTTGGCGAGGTTTTATTCGATTTTGAAGTTTTATAGTTTAACACTGATCCCGAATTATATAACAACTTACCGGAAAAGGTAAGCTATAGAACGAAATTTTCTTAAAATCTGGAGAAAAAAAAGTCATATTTTCCCAATACAAACACACATGAAATTTTCAATGGCGCTGAGGCACGACTAAATGTTTTTTGATTGGCCCAAAACTTTGTATTTCTCAGTTTTCTTGCTATTGGCATATTTCTAGGGGGTGAGACCAAGACTTCGAACACTTTTTTTCCCTCCATATAATGAAGGGCCACCCTAATGGTATAGCCTGTCGGTCTATATCGGCTATATTTTTCGTAATTGTTTTTTTTTTCTGAAAATGTACTTTCAAAAGAAAATTCACCAGTTGAAAAATACCAGTTTTTCAATTTTTGAGCCGTTTTATACCCCATAAAGGCTCGAATTACAACAATTTTTATTCTTGTCCGGTATTTGTGTCTTTGGTGGAATCTACATGTCAAATTTCATATTATAAATTACTTTGTAAAGAAGATGCAAAAAGGTATCTTTTTTGAACGTTTTTACCCCCCATAAACATCCGAATTTTCAAAAGTTTTCCTCTCATCTGCTGTTTCTATCTCTATTTGAATCCACATACTATATATCATTTTTGGCCGTTTTCCCTCCACTAGCCGTTAAAATTAGCAATAAATTCACTCTGGACTGATGCCCACGTATTCGGTGGAGTCTGTATACCAAAATACATATATATAGATTAGTATGTTAAAAAGATGCTGAAAGGAACAATTCTTACCCCTCAGATGGCCGGACTTCGAAAAAAAAAATAATCCTGAGCTCATGTCTGTTTCTCGGATGGAGTCCACACACCAAATTTCATATGCCTAGATTCATTTTTTTACCATTTTTCCCCCATTTTGTGCTCTTTAACCCCTTTAAGTGTTAAAAATCTCCACTTAGCGGATCTTTGCACCGAGAGGGGAACCTAGAGTCTAAATTCAAAATTTCTGGTCGAAGGGTGTGGGCTGGGCGATGATGATCAATCACAAAACTCTTTAATTTATGTAGATAAATAAATAGGGACAAAGCCAGACGTATCCGTTCAAGCTGTCCACTAATTGTTATTATTATAGTAAATTATATTCTCGAGGCTTGAACCGACAGACAAGCATTCAATTCGCCAACGATTAATTTTTATTTATTTATTTTTTTATTATTTTTTAAATTAAAAAAAAGCTTTTTCTGTATTTTTTAAGTTGTTTATTATTCAATTAATTAGAACAGATTGAATGATATTTTATTTTGTTTGCGTCTTAAATACACAAAAAAATGACTGAAGACACTAAGGTATTGAGTGAGAAAAGTAAATATACATTGAACTCAAATAATTAAGTAAAAAAACGACATTTAACTGAATGGAAAAAGAAACAAGTAAGAGTGTTAAATTCGGCTGTGCCGAATCTTTGATACCCTCCACCTAAGTTTTCTTGCACTATTTGTAACAAATGTAAATAAAATATTTGAAAATGTAAATAAATTGATCAAGTTATTACTAAATTATTACAACAGACACTCTGAATTTTCAGCATTTACGTTTAACAATTTTAAAGTTAATAAAAGATAGTAAAAAAAATATATTTTTTAATTTCGGATCTTTTTCGGAATACTTGTCAATGTCTTATATTTTAAAAGCACTAGCGTTAATAAGTTTTATTTTTCAGATCTTATTGCATCAGTTTGTCATTCCGTTTGTAACGCATCGAGAAATGTGTTTCTTGCAAACGATTTCTTACTTTTGTCGAATTGTAGGGATTTTACTTAATATTATATATTTTTCAATTTTAAACTTTAAATTTAAAAATATATACCTTTTTTAAGTCTGGCAATAATATGGAGGACGTAAATATGTGGCTTCTTTAATAACAATGACAAGTAAAAAACACTTTTTTATGCAGTTTACTTGTTTTGTGCATCTTTTTTATACGTACGCCATCTTTGTAGATCCTTTCGATTTTATTAAGCAAGTTTGTAAATAAAAAGAACATTAAAATAATATAAATTTAAACATACTTAATTTTAGAAAATGTCCGATTCGTTTTTCAATGATGCTGAAAACACATCAAAGAAATACAAAAAACAAAGGTTTTACTTAAGTTAGTTGAGAGACGAGAAGCTAATGGAATGGAACAGGTCAAAGATGACGACTTTAAATGCAGATGCAAGGCTTGTGAAATAATATTAAATTGTGATAAATTAGATCTAAGTATACGTGCTAATAACCAATGTCTTAAAAGAAATATCTCTTAAAACCAAGAACCAAAATTCTGTTTGCGTTATAAGATCCCATTTGGAAGCCATTTTAATTAATTGTGTAAATTTTAAATGCACATCTAGCCATATAAGAGATGAATTATACAGAATTGTAAAAATATTTTTTTATAATATCTGTTGGTTTTTTATGTTGTTTTCATGTAATTCTTATGATATTCTTACCTTATTTTTTATGTTATTTTTTTTCGTTTTTATGTTATTTTTGCATTATTGTAATTGAAAATTTACAAATTAAAAACAAAAATTTAATTTTTTGAAAAATTTAAGAAAGTAGTGTAGGGCAAAATGTAGGGAGGAAAAAAAGGGATTTTTTTTCATTGGAGTAGAGATTTCTGAAAAAATCTCCTGGCATTACTGGTACCTATTAAAAAACAATGTAAGATTCCACAAGACAATGCGACATACATTCGCTTCGTTCAAAAGCTTTCATAAGACTAAATAATATTATTGCTTACTTTTACTCTTTCGTGAGTATTTTCGTTTCCGTTCGGATGTACATATATAAGAAGCCGATTAGAGTTCGGCTTACTGGTGCCATTATGGATATGCGTATGTGTAAACAAAATATACAATATCCCAGTCATCATTTCGAAGATTGTTTTAACAAAAAGCACTTTACTGTGTCTTCTTCGAGCAATTTTGATGCTTAAAAACTGATTAATCACATGCGGTATTAGAAATGTACTAAAAAATGATTTTTGCGTACGCTTAAAAAGTGATTTATAGAAAAATGACATTAAATACGACTCAAAAATAAGTCGAAAATGAACAGAAAATCGGATAAAAACCACTCTCAAGAAGAGTCATGGGTAAGGTAATATTTTCTCCCGACAAAAGAATATTTTGTGATCAGCAAAAGAGCACATTTATGACTGTTTTAATAGCACAGAGGAATCAAAACAGACTCCACATGATCATTTATTGCATAAAATGCTTACTGGGATATTATTCACTATCTGTAGAAACTGGTTTTTAAAGTTCAACAAATCTGCACACAATTTCTATTCTATTTCGTTCGCAATGATACGATCACTTTGTTTACTAGCTAGCAGTAAAATAAGAAATCAGTGTTAGAATACAGCGTCATGATGAATTGTACTTTTCAATTAGTTTATTTTTAATCTGCCATAAGAAGTTCGGTTTGTGAACGTGAATAACTCGTGCATAAAATTCTTGGTAGTCCGGGAATAACGTTTGCCTGCGCCCAACATTAAATAATAAATTTTAAAAATGTATTAAGTTTTTTTCGAGTTTTGGATTTTTGACAACTGACAAAAAAAAATTTTTTTTAAACACCAATTTTTTACAGGGTAAATATTTTATGGTTTCACTACTACTTTTGAATGCAAGTATGTACTAAAAGTAGAACCCTTAAAATCATACTATTTTTTGCAACCCCAAAAAATGCAGTATTTTGTATAAATAAAATAATATATAATAATATACTTATATTATTTTTAATATGCGTTTCATGTCAAGTGCACCAACTTTTGAAACCGATGTCTTCCGATCGGGATGAAATTTGCACCAAGGTTAGTCCTATTGGATAGTAGTTTAGACACAATTTTTCAATAAGATCGGTCCAGATCTCTCTGCGTTAGAGGGGATCAAAATTTGACATTTTGGCCAAACAGGTGTTTCTTCTCATCCATGTGACTTATTACCTATTGTTCTCAGAAAATTTTCTCCCAAATAGTTTAGATAGATATTTCTTCAATATTTCGGAAAAATTATCTTAAAAAAAAAAATAAAATTGTAGACTTTTTGTTTGCTAAATTAAAGCATTTTTTGCCTTTTTTTCAAAAAGTGCATTTTTTTTTTTTTCATAAGAAAGCTTAGGATTTTTCCTTTAAGAGCTTTTTGGTCGCTTAGTGGGATGAGAGTGGGATATCTATCAAAATAAATGTTTTGTAACTCAAGACAACGGTTTTTAAATTTTTCACAAATGCACTATTTTGAATTTTTTCCTATTTGTGTGTAAAACCTTACAAATAAAACTTATACTGGGAAACTAGACAAATTAACCTTTCCGAAGGTATGTAACATAACTTCATAACATAACAGAAGAGAATGGTTATCTGTAACCTGAAACAGTTATTTGCAACATTTCAATCTGGCTTCACGAAATTAACCCAAATTTACCATGAAAATGTTAAACTGATGTGGAAGGAAATCAACTTAAAGTATTTAACAGATGATTCGGCAGAAGATTTACACGATTACCGCGATTGCCTTAAATTGACTATGTGTCCTAATGCAACAACTTCTTGCCACTTAGGTGAATGTACCATTTGCCCGAAAAACACATTCATCAAAGAAAATTTAATCAACTCTTTAGATCGAGAATGTATAGAGGAGGTCAAATTTGATTCTTGGATTCAGACTGACAGATGCACATTGAAAACAATCATTTTAAATGTGGATGATTTTGTGGAAGAAATGTGTACAGGATTGCTAAACTTGAGAAACCATGACTTTTTAGTCAAAGAGCAATGGTCATTCTTCAAGGATTTGAAGATACCTTTGAAGTCTGGTAAATTAGTTATTTCATCTGATTTCGCAGAAAACTATAAATATGTTCTTCAGGATGCCATAAAAGCATTCCGCTTCAATAACGACCAAGCAACTATATTCACAGTAGTTATTTACTACATGAAAGATGAAAAACTGGAACACAAAAGTATGTCAATCATATCCTACGATTTAAAACATGATACCGTTGCAGTTTATGAGTACCAGAAGAGAATACTAAAATTTCTAAAATCTAAATTTACAGTAAAGAAGGTATACTACGTTTCGGTCGGAGCTCGTCAACATTTTAAAAACAAAAGTAGCTTCGCAAATCTTATGGCCCATGAAAAAGATTTTGGAATGCCAGCTGAGTGGCATTTTCATCCTACTGCTCATGGTAAAGGAGCATGTGATGGTATTGGAGCAAACCTTAAAAGAAATGCAGCGAAGTATAGCCTCCAGTGCTCTCATCAAGATCGCATCTTAGATGCGACTGCTTTATTCCATTAGGCAAAGAATTATTGTAAAGAAACTAAAATAGTTTTTAGTAGAAAAGAGGATCATCAGGAACATTGAAAACACTGAAGAGCAGATTCGATGCTGCGGTAACAATCGATAGCACCGCTCAATACCATGCTTTTATACCGCTTGTCGATGGAAGACTCAAGTTGAAAAAGTTTTCTGTCTCTATTCAATGCGATTTCTTTCCAAAGACAACAAATAAACCAGCAGCGAAATCAACAGCTGAACCTAGTAACGCCAAGAAAGGATTGACAAAAAAAACGCAGTAAATAAAGGCGACAAAAAAACTGGATTAAAGACTGGGTATTTAAAAAGACTTAAATACTTCATCAGCTACAATAAATTAAGTATAAAAATAGTTATGATATAAATGGATCTAATGCAATTAAGATTAAATTTTAATAAATTATTTATCTTTTTATTTTTAATATTATTATTATTATTATACATTAATTTAATTATTATTTAAAATAAATAAAAAAAATAATAATTTTTCAACATTTCTATAGAAAAAAAGCGATTTTTTTCCTGAGGTTAACATATTCTGGGTATTACAGTATCGAGGGTATAAAATTTTAGTTAGGTATGTTATATACCTTCGGAAAGGTTAATTTGTCTAGTTTCCCAGTATAAGTTTTATTTGTAAGGTTTTACACACAAATAGGAAAAATTCAAAATACTGCATTTGTGAAAAATTGAAAAACCGTTGTCTTGAGTTACAAAACATTTATTTTGATAGATATCCCACTCCCATACCACTAAGCGACCAAAAAGCTCTTAACGGAAAAATCCTAAGCTTTCTTATGAAAAAAAAAAAAAAAATGCACTTTTTGAAAAAAAAAGGCAAAAAATGCTTCAATTTAGCAAAAAAAAAGTCTACAATTTTTTTTTTTTTAAGTTAATTTTTCCGAAATATTGAAGAAATATCTATCTAAACTATTTGGGAGAAAATTTTCTGAGAACAATAGGTAATAAGTTACATGGTTGAGAAGAAACACCTGTTTGGCCAAAATGTCAAATTTTTGATCCCCTCTAACTCAGAGAGATCTAGACCGATCTTATTGAAAAATTGTGTCTAAGCTACTATCCAATAGGACTAACCTTGGTGCAAATTTCATCCCGATCGGAAGACATCGGTTTCAAAAGTTGGTGCACTTGACATGAAATCCCCCATATATGAATGTTATTTATAGTATTTTGATATTTGGAACAGTAGTATGTATCAATTTGTAACATTTTGTGATGTTATAAAAATCGCATAATATTGATAGTGATTTTATAAAGCTTCTTTTATCAATTAAATAACTTAAATATTACACCAAAAAATATTGATATCGGTGAATTTTTATATTATTACCACAACGGCCATAAAAAGAACAAGTACAGCTATGACAAAATACAAAATTTAGAATAAAAAAATATAGGAAAACATCATATTTTTTTAACTTTTCAGTGATTTTTCGGCACCTATGAAACCTATTGTAACGCTTTAAAAACAGGAACTTTCTCATGATGTTAGTAAAACATTCTCACTAACAACAAGCGCCCTAGCTATCCTTTTGAGAACGTTATCGTGACAAGAACAACATAGGCAAATCATATTTTTTCAAGACTTTTTTACTCCTTCGTTCAATTCTCGGGACCAGATGAACCGATTTGGACGATTTTAAATAGCGAACTTCTCAGGATGTCAGTGAATTAATTTTTAAGCCAAAGGGCACCGTAGTTGCCCGATTGAAGCCGTCATCGTGATTTCCACAGACGGACAGACGGACATCGCTATATCAACTCCGTTTGTTATACGGATCACACATATATATATTATGGGGTCCAGGTTTTTTTTTCTAATTATTACAAACGGAATGACAAACTTATATATACCCTCTGCACAATGGATTGGAGGGTATAATAAAAATTTAACTGAATTACAGTCGTGGTAATAATTATTATGACAAACAAATTGTTATTGAACAAATTGTTATTGAACAAATATTTGAATTTTCAAATAATATATATAATAAACCTAGAATTTGCACTCGAATTTCGAGAGCTTCACTCTGCTAGTCCGGATAATTTGACAATCAAATTATTCCGATAACCGGATTTAATTTGTAATCCATTTTTAATCATTTTTGTATCAACCAAGATTTAAAAGAAGTTTTTCCATTTAGATTTACATCGGGATAAAAGTATAAACGAGGTGCGTTTTAATAACGAGATACCGTAAACCAAAAAAAAAAAATATATACTCAATATATTTTTTACAAATGTTAGTTATTTAACATTATCTACATTTTAAAATAAATATTAAATTTTGCACAATTTATAAATTCCAAGCTATAAAAAGAATTCCTAAATCTCGTATTATTGAGCGTATCAATATTGCCTTTTATCATTTTTTTTTTCTTTTTTTAATATATATTTTTTCAATTTTCAAGAACTTGTTGTATGAGTATACATACATACATATTTGTATATTTGTATATTGAATTTAGAGTAATACCCTTTTATTGACAACTGACACATCATTACAATCCTTTTAACTTTTCCGTATGCCAACCCTTCTCAAAAGATTGATTTGAAATATGTACAAATTTTTAACTTGTAATTTATTCCGCATTCCTTTAAATTTTCTATATTCAAGACCTCAGATGGTTAAATTTTCTTTTTTTTTTTTAATATTTTGTTCAAAACAGAATCATGAAAAAAATCAGCTAAAAGCAAATCATGACGATGTTTTTTCAAGTTTCCAGCTAAAACGAAAAATATGACAAAGATGTAACAACAACCACAGATTGATTGATGACATGACGTCACACTATTTATTAACAGGAATTTCTAAAGGTTGAGGTTATGACAACAACTCGGAGCAACAAAAGAATACGTAGCCTTTATTTGATACTTGGAAAAAAAGGGTGGAGTACAGATAATAGACATATTTTTTTACATGAAAATCTAATTGAAAAATGGACGTGATCTTAGAAACAAAATGTTTCAAAAATATGTTTTCTTTTTATTTAAAAATACTAATGATTGTTATACTAATAACGACGCTTTTTGATGATTAATGTTGAGGCACGTTTATATGGGGTGGAGTGCTTTAGAATATGAAAATGAAATATGGCAATTTATTTTGTAACCCCTTTCAGATCCCAAGAATGTTGGTAAGCTTTCATAATCCTTATGAATAATAGAATAAAAATATAAAATTGTTTTCCATTAGGCCTTAAGCTTAGAGAATCTCAAAATTTAATTTAAAAAAAAACGGAGATTTGAACAAGTGCCACCGCACAGTGGAAGATTTCGCCAATCTAGGAGGCCTTAATTCAATTACGGCCGAAGTTAAGGAGCCATGGCACTGAATTTTGTTATATAAGCTCTAATTATGAGGTTCAAACCTAAGACGATGAGTATTAGAAAAACTACTCCCCCTCCTATATAATTTTTTTTTAATTTCAATAGCAAAAAGGCTTTTTTTAAACTATAGCTCTACCAATATAAGAGTAATTAACGTAATTTTATTTTCTAATGAGATATTGCATAAAACAGTGTCGTAGCATAGGGGTCTGTTTTGGGGATAAAACCCCCACCCCACAAAAAAATATTTTTTTTTCCAAGAAAATTCAACTTTGTTATAATATTTCGTTGTTTTAAGTACAAACCCCACCCCCATTGCTATGAAATTGTCGTAATAATATGGAGCCTGTGCAATAAATAAGTATTGGTGTCATGCAGGAGGAGAGTATATCCCATGAATATTCCGACAAATAAAGCTCTAAAGTTTCTATAGTGTAGCATTATCATTTATTTTAACAGGAAATCCACTTCCTATGCAAATGAGTATTGTTCGGAACCATTTTATAAGATTTATATTTATGCCCGTTATTTCTCATGATTTTTTGCATCTTTCAAAAACTTTCTGGCAGTATTACCATTATAATTATTGCCAGTTTTTTATTTTGGCATATCGACTAAAAGACACAGTTCTTTTTTAAATCGGTTTTGAGTTTCTCTTTCCCTTTTAGCTACTTTAGCTTTATTGTCTTCACCCGACACATACCATTTTTATACCCTATACCACTATGTGGTTTGGGTATAATGACTTTGTGCTGCTGTTTGTAACTACCAAAAATATTTGACCTAGACCTCTTTTTTTGTACCGATCGAATCAGAATCACTATCTGATTCGATTTAACGATGTCCGTCCGTCCGTCTGTGTGTCCATGTAAAGCTTGTAATCAAACTGCAGGTCGGAAATATGAACATATCTTGATGAGATTTGGCACATAAGCTTCTATCGGCCATAGGATGACCGATATTGAAATTGGTGAGAATCGGTCCATGTTCAGACCTAGCCCCCATACAAATGACCCCTTTGAAATCGACTTAAATTGCCATAAGATCCAAATTATCTATAAATCTTAGTCAAATTGGGTTTGTATATGTTTATTTCATCATTAATCAGTAGTCCAAAAATGATCCCTATGGGACAACTCTTCGTCATAGGCCCCATATAGAGCCGCTTCCCGATCTTCACTTAAATCTATCAAAAAACAAAAATATTGCACTGATTCTTCTCAAATTTTGTTTGTATATATTTTTCCAAAGTACAAGAGACCTTACCAAACATGGTCAGGATCGGTCCATTTTTGAGCCTAGTCCCCATATAGATATAGCATCCGATATGAACTTTTTAATATCTGCAGCCAACAAAATTTATAAAAATCCCACTCAAATTCGGTTTATGCTTATTTTCTTTGTCCAGTTAGTTTGGCCTTAGAGATATGATCTCTTAACGCATGGTATAGGGTATCGTATAGTCGGTCTAGACCGACTATAATTTTCTTACTTGTTTTAATTCGATTCTATACGAGCGGTCAAAGGCCAATAACCAATCATATTTATGTCGATACTTTTATTGTTCATAGATTTAGGGATAGCACCACACAAATAGCCTACTTGTGATAAATTTATGTGGACAGCGCATTGCAGTCTTTTCCTTCTATCATACATAAAACCATAGAAGCTTTAATTTTCAAATTAAAATCATTAGTTTCGATGCTGGTTGGAATCAAAACAGAAATTTTATCCTGAATGTGCTTCAATTTTTTTTTTTTTGTGGAAAAAAAATTTAATGGGGCGACAATATCTGGTTGGAGCATGGATGGAGGATGGAGCAGGATTTTGCCAAAACACTTTTTTCCCCTCAAATTGAGAAAAGTTAAAGGGATACCATAGATATAGAAAACAAGCTTTCGTCTGTCAAATTGTCCTCCTCAAATTTTTGGTTACACAGATTTGGATCAGCGCCATCGCTTTCCCATTTCATAATTATGCATACTTCATCTTTAAGATCCGGTAAAGAGTTAAAAACATTCTCTGGCGCACTTATTAATCTTTTCACTGTGTGATCTATTAACGACTGCAAACTAATTTCAGCACATATTTCAGTCAGATGTAATATTATCTGCACATCACAACAATTTTTAGTGCTTTACATAGTCATAACATAGATATAATTTAGGACTGAACCTCCCTTAGTGTGGCCATCTTCATAGATGTACCTCTTGAGGCCATAGAGGGAAGGCAGCGGCCAGAAAATACTGTGCGGTAATTACGCTGGACATACAAAATTTATCTAATAGCGCGGGTTAGAACCACATAATGTTTTCACTACTGAAGCGTAACGTGCCAACTTACCTAATGCAGATTATAGGAGACTACTTCATATTTGGTATGAAATGGAAGCAGGAATGTACAACCCAGTTCTCGAACTTGAAATTCCCGGGGATTCTGAAATCATAGGATTCGCAAACAACATAGCCGTAGTAATATATGCACGCTTCCTGGACGAAGTGCAGATGTATGCGAATAAAACCATTCAATTAATAGGGGACTGGCTGGAAACGGTTGGATTGGAACTTGCAGCACATAGAACGGAAGCAGTCCTAAATAATGGAGAAAGAAGAAGATCTTGAAACTGGAAGTGGGTAATATGGAAATCACATCCTCGCAGACGATATCATATCTCGGACTTAAGATAGACGATCGGCTGTGCTTTAAAACACATATCGAATATGCATGCCAAAAGGCAGCGGCAGTTGGCAACACACTTGTGAGGATAATGCCAAATACTTGTGGACCCCGTCAGAGGATCCTGATCGCAAAAGTAGTGAACTCCATATCGCTGTATGGATCCCCAATCTGGGCAAAGGCTATTAGGAGCTCAACAAGGAAAAACATGCTCTCATTATTCAGGCAAAACTGTCTGAGAGTCCGCAGTTGGTACAGGACCATATCACTTGACGCAATGTGTCTGCTAGCTGGAATAGTGCCACTCAACCTAGCAGAGGAAACTCAAGGAGTCTACTATGTGTCACAAAGGAGGAAAACCCCGAAGAGGATAGACAAGAGAGGAGGCACATGGAAAGAAATGAAATAATAAACCAGTGGCAAAGAAGGTGGGAAAACACATCCAACGGGAGTTGGACACAGATTGATACCAAATGTCAAGAAGTGGATGGACCACAAACACGGAGAAGTTAATTATGACCTGACAATATTCTTAACGGCCCCGGAGGCTTCAGGAGCTACCTCTTTAAGTTCCGACACGATGACTCACACTGTGCCCAAGATGCCCAGAATTATGTGAAAAGGCGGAACACGTTTACTTTAAATGTCCCAGATTCGAGGAATATAGACGCATAGTGTATAGTGAAATGTGTCATAATATAGACACACATAATATAGAACAGAGTATAATATAGAACACACAGTATGTGTAATGCTGATTCCGGAGGAGAGCTGGAATTTGGTCTACAAATTTGTAATCGCCATCAACCAGAAGCTACGAAAAGAAGAGGACAGGCGAAAGCTAATAAGAGCATCCATATCTCAAGATACAGGAGTAGCTTAAAACACTAACCAGCCCCGCGAAGTAATACCTAACGGCAATCCAGCGAGGATAGTGGTTGAAGACGGTTTTTAGTGAGTAGGCGACCCACACTGTTTGAATTTCATATAATGAATGACACCATTCTTCTATGTGGAAGATTTTTCCGCCCCCCGGAATAAAGAAAAAAAAACAAGTAAGAAAATTATAGTCGGTCTAGACCGACTATATGATACCCTATACCATGCGTTTAGAAACCCTATCTCTTAGGCCCAACTAACTGGACATTGAAAATAAGCAAAAACCAAATTTGAGTGGGATTTTTATTAATTTTTTTGGATGCAGATATGAAAAAGTTCTTATCGGATGCTATATCTATAAAGGGACTAGGTCCAAAAATGGACCGATCCTGATCATGTTTGGTAAAGTCTCTTGTATTTTGCAAAAATATGTAAAAACTAAATTTGAGAAGAATCAGTGCAATATTTTTGTTTTTTAATAGATTTAAGTGAAGATCGGGAAGCAGCTCTATATGGGGTCAAAGGGATCATTTTTGGACTACTCATTAGTGGATGTAATGAACGCATACAAACCCAATTTGAGTAAGATCTATATGACAATTTGGATCTTACGGAAATTTATGTCGATTTCATATGGGTAATTTGTATGGGGGCTAGGTCTAAACATGGACCGATTCTCACCAATTTCAATAGCGTTCATCCCATGGCCGATAAAAGCTTATATACCAAATTTCATCAAAATATGTTCATATTTGCGTCCTGCAGTTTGATTACAAGCTTTACATGGACACACAGACGGACGGACGGACGGACGGACGGACGGACGGACATTGTTAAATCAACTCAGAAAGTGATTCTGATTCGATCGGTATAATTAAAGATGGGTCTAGGTCAAATATTTTTGGTTGTTACAAACAGCAGCACAGTCATTATACCCAAACCACGTAGTGGTATAGGGTATAAAGATGTAGCCCTTGAAGGGGAAGCATTTGCTAATTCCTTGACAAGATCATCTGAGTCCCTTTTTCTGCAGATCGAACTATCAGTTCAGTTGGCATAAACAAATGATCTGCAGATACATCTATACCAATATAATAAAGAGGTAATGTGTGTTTGCTGGTTTGTTTGTTTATAGAACGTAGTCTCCGTAACTACTCATCTGATCTTCCAGAACTTTTTATAGAGTCCTACTGCGGATATGGGAAGTGCTATAGGTTAGAATTTTTTTTAATATTTTTAGTGGGCGTGGCACCTTCCATACAAGTAAATTTTTGATATCATATATCTCGAGTACTATGAAAGAGTCATCTATTATTATGGTGAGTAGTCAGAAAAAAGTGGGTATCGCACAAAGGGGCGTCGCAGTAAAGTAAATATTAAGTGTCATATATCTGGAGCACTGTACTAGTGATAGCCTTAGGACTTTGCCTAAGCCCTTTCTATACGATGCGGAGGGAGGTTAGGAGGGGGTAGCGAAGCACACCGGGTTACGTCTAGTAAGATGCAAGTTCTTGATACTTTCATTGTTTTGTTTTCAGACAACATTCTGCGAAATCGTTTTCTTTATTCCGCAATTGGAACTTTTTTTTTTGAAGTTGATGGCGCAACATCAAGAGCGAATTCTGCAGCGTTAAGTTTTCAAACGGAATTGACATGCATAAATCTGGGCTTCTCTCGGCGAGATTTATGCCACCTGGCTTCCAAATCGTAGCAAGCTTTTCTAAAAGTACTTTTCCCAATCCACATCTCTTCCAAAATCTGTTAAAACGAATTTTGAGACCTCTTCAAACATTTGGCGTTGAATTTTTCTCAAAAACAAATTTTGAAAAAATCGTCCCGCGATATTTGGGCAAGATTTTATATTTGGAATCAATTGTGGAAATATAACTGTTTATCTCCTTTGTATTACCAACGTAGATTCTGGTAGAGTTTGTAAGTTTGAGTTTATGAAATGTTTAAGATTTTATCAAAAATTCCTTACTTTTTAGCTGATTATGAAGCAAATGAATTAATTACTCCAGTAAAAATATTAAAACTCGTTATTGCAATTATTCAAGTTTAACTGTTGCAGTTTGCGATACGAACTTTTTAGGAAAAAAAGCATGCACAACACACTCTAAATCACTTTAAATTTTGTAACTAATTCAAGCTGTAGTAATTTGTTTTTGCATGCATTTTAATAACACCTGCTAAATATATTTTTACTATATATTGTGCTTATTTCCGTATCAATGGGATATTTGTCTAACATGTAAAAAATATCATCAAATTTGAAGCATATTTTTTTTTCAAGGGGGTAAAAATCTATTTGACAATATAATCACGAAAATAGCGTAGAAAGTAAGAAGTAAGACAAAAACGGTGAGAAGTATGAGTGTATTGGTGCAAAGATTATGGTATAAAATTATTTCAGCTAATTCACCAACCTCTGTTATAACAAAGTTAAAAATTTCACAACGCTATTACTAATATAAGAATTATTTCAGCTAATTCAACAATCTGTAATGAATTTATTAATAAGTTGCTACTGAATTCATTTCTATTGTTTGAAATTAAAAAAAAAGGATTTGAGTATTCTCTTAACACTCCTGCCGATATAAATAGTACGAACATTAAAATGCCTAGTTTGAATTAAATAAAAGCAACTAGTTTTTTCAGTTATGTTTTTACAATTAATTTTATTCTACATTTTTCAGAGCTTATGTAAAAAGAAAATACTTATTGATGAATATCAATAATCATCATTACAAGAAATATTCGCATTACATATAAAACTGATCACTAGGGTGGCCCTTCATTATATGGAGGGGAAAAATGTGTTCAAATTTAAAGTCCCTAGAATATGCGGATAGCACAAAATAATTAGATACACAAAGTTTTGGGTCAATCAAAAAAATTTAGAGGCGCTTCAACGCTACTGAAAATTTCAAGTGTGTTTATATGGGGAAAATATGACTTTTTTCCGATTTTACGAAAATTTCTTTATATAGTTTAATTTTTTCGACAAGTTGTGATATGGGTCGATATCAGTACTAAATTATCTTTTCACAAAGCTATATAACTTGAAAATCGAATATAAATCGCCAAGAAACAACAAATGCCCCAGACCACTTTTGTGCCAAAAAAGTTCTAGGTCATGATATGTGATGAACATTTTTCAACTTTAACAAATTAATTAAAGCCATAACTTTTCTTTTGATCTCTATAGCTATAAGTACTCAAATATGAAGTATTCTTTTATTACCACGTTGCTAACCCACTAAAAAATGAGACCAAAGATGGAATATTTTTTTTTATAACGTATTGAAAACTCCTTTTTAAAGTTTAAAAAAATTTCCCTAATCAAAATTTCAAAAAATCAATCTGGCACTTTTAAGGTTTGTTAAATATATATTAGAGATTAACTGTGTGGATTTTTAAGTAAATTCGTCTACCAGAATTTTTTTTACTAAGAATTAGTTTTTGCGGATTTCGAGAAAAATTAGTTTTTTGTGAAATATTCAGTAAATGTACTCTTTCTAAATACTTTGTATCAAAAATTTTTTAGTTTTCTACTTCTAAATGTTATATTTTATTTCCGAAAAAAATAATATGACCCCATTAACCCTTTTGGACTTGGGGTCGCATATGACATTAAGCTAATGAAAGACATTTTGAAAAGTCAAATATTTTGTAAGTGCTGTTGAATTTTTTGATCTTAAAATAAAATAACCAAGTGTGCAGGTCTTCCATGCTAAAAATTTGGAATCAATCGAACAACGTTAACCCATTCCTCGCCGAGGCCAAACTTTGAATTTTGGCATATTAAAATAAATTATTGTTCTACTAAATTTGACGAAAACCTTACTATGGGTTGGGAAATAAAATTGTGCTATATTTTACCGATTTTTCTGATCTGATGATTATTGATTTTATAATTTGACGTCATTAACCTATTTGCACTTGGCGCCACAAATAACCCCAAGCTAGTGTAAGACGATAAAGTCAAAAAATTGAAATATTTTGCAATTACTTCTGAATTTTGGATCATTTTAACCCTACGAGCACATAAGAGGCCGAGAGTTTGAACACTTTTTTTTCGATAATACCACTCAATTTGACTTATGTTTATTTTTTATATTAATTTATAACTTCATCCAGTCCTCGTATGGTTCGATATAAGACCGTTTTCAAAAACTAATGGTATTGGATAACGTAAATAAAATAGACTATAGCTTAATAAAATATAATAACTTTAGAGAAATCTAAGCCAATGCTTAAAGTTTTCGCACTCCAGCTAATCGGGAAGTTAGTGAAAATTTAATTACAAAAATTTTATCTCCATATAAAGCTGATTCCCGATGTTCACCTAAATCTATCAAAAATCTAAAATATTACAGAGATTTTTCTTAAAATTTTTCTTATACATTTTTTTTTTTTTTTTTTTTTTGAGAAAAGTATTCGTAAATGACTTTACTAAATATGGTAATGATCAATCCATTCCTTGGACAAGTCCCCATATAAAAAAACATTAGATATGAACTTTTTCATATCTGCATGCTATGAATTAATAATTTTATGCCTATTTTATATAACCAGTAATTGCTTCAGTAAGTAGGATCCAAGAGCCTCTCTCGAAAAAATTGTTCAAGGAACGAATTGAAGGGGAAAAATGAATTTAGGCCCCAAACATACATATAAAAAAATGAACAAATGCCCCAAAATATTTAAAATTTGTATAAAAAAAATTAAATTACGCCCCAAAAACCATAAAAATTTTTTGGGGCATAAGATACTTTTTTTGGTTTTTGGGGCGTAAGTTCTTTTTTTTATACAAAAATTTAAATATTTTTGGGCATTTCTTCATTTTTAATTTGTAAATTTTGGACCTAAATTAATTTTTTTTTCCTCAAGAGTGATAAACAAATATACTCCAAAAATAAACTACGAACCCGGTTATTTTTCGCGTTTTCAACATTATGCTATGTTCACACGGACAGCAAGATTCGCGGTCCGCTCTCTCTTTCACGGTTCGCGCCCGAATCATAATTGAATCTACATGATTCGCCATACAAAATTTTGAGAGCGAATCTACTTGGTTCAAAATGAACCTTGTTGTGAACCTAGAAACATTGAGTGTCATCTCCAAGTTTGCTAAGAAATTATCGCTAGTTTATCTGAACTAGCTGTTAAAAATATATAAACAAAGAAAAAACAAAAAATTAATTTGTGCAATAAAATAAATAGAAACATTTAACAAACAAAAAGTATTAGTTTACATATATATATTCAAATAAAAATGGAAAAAATTGAAATAGTGAAACGTAAAGTGTAGTAGGATGTCTTCAAATATTTGCACAAAAAATATAAACGTCAAAATGAAAGAAGAACATTCGTCTGAGCACCAAGGTTCACAATCATGATTCAGAGAGCGAATCAAGTGGCTCATTTTGCCGTCTGAACATGATATTAATGATGAAAAATTTTACACAAAAAACAATGAAAAGATCACTAATATATTAAAAAAATAATAGCTTTCCCTTAAAACTCATAAATTTATTAATAGATGAAACACGCAGAAAACTGAAAAACTGTCATAAACCGAATCCCGACGCTGATAAAACTAGCAAACGTTTTTTCAATTAAAATATATACCAGGCCTAACTAACAACAAAAAAAATATGAAAACAACAATAGAAATGAATAACAAAAACTTAGCATATAAACCTAATACAACTCTCAATACTTTATTTTCCAATGTTAAGGCTCCAATAGACAAAAACCAACGCAACAACATTGTCTACGAAATACAATGCAGGGGTAATGACGATCTAGCGTGAGATTTAGTATACATAGGAACAACAAAGCGAGCATTGGAAACGAGAATGGGAGAACATAAACAAGACATCACAAAAAGAAAGAGACAACTGCATTATCACAGCACATAATTACAACTGGGCATACAGCTGATTTTAACAAAGTCAGAATACTGGACAAAGGAAATATTGAGAGGAAAAGGTATATGATAGAAAGTTTACGTATACAACAAAACAAAGAAAAAACAATGAATTTGAAGGAAGATACAGATGGAATAAGCGCGAGTTATATAGTTGCAATACGCTAAATCAGCTGTGATATTGTTGTTAAAAAAAAAAAATCTTGTGAGTCCGATCGCAGGGGAGATGTGTAAACATCTAGTAGTTTATAGCACTTTCTTAAAATCAAACAGAAATCGTATCACTTATAGCAATCAACTCTGTTAATATAAAAACATTTATTATTATTCATTATTTTAACTGGTTAATTTTTAATTTTTCGTTTTTTATTTTTTACTTTTAATTTTTCTTTTTTCATTTTTCATTTTTTATATTTAATTTTTTATTTTTCATTTTTTATTTTTTATTTTTCATTTTTAATTTTTAATTTTTCATTATTCATTTTTAATTTTAGTTTTTCTTTTTTTATTTTTAATTTTTTAGCTTTAATTTTTTATTATTCATTTTTTATTTTTTATTTTTCATTTTTCCTTTTTATTTTTTTTTTTTATTTTTCATTTTTAGTTTTTCATTTTTTATTTTTCATTTTTCATTTTTCATCCTTCATTTTTCATTTTTAATTTTTAATTTTTCATTTTTTATTTTTCACTTTTAATTTTTTATTTTTAATTTTTTTATTTTTCATGTTTCGTTTTTTATTTCTCATTTTTTATTTTTCATTTTTTATTTTTCATTTAAAATTTTTCATTTATCATTTTTCATTTTTTATTTTCCGTTTTTCATTTTTAATTTTTAATTTTTCGTTTTTCATTTTTTAAAATTCATTTTTTATTTTTCATGTTTAATTTTTTATTTTTCATTTTTTATTTTTCATTTAAAATTTTTCATTTTTCATTTTTTATTTTTCATTTTTAATTTTTTATTTTTCATTTTTCATTTTTTATTTTTCATTTTTAATTTTTCGTTTTTAATTTTTCATATTTCATTTTTTATTTTTAATTTTTTTTTTCTTTTTTTATTTTTCATTTTTCATTTTTTATTTTTCATTTTTCATTTTTCATTTTTTTTTTTTCATTTTTCATATTTCATTTTTTATTTTTCATTTTTTTTAATTTTTTATTTTTAATTTTTAATATGCAAACAGGTTATCATAATATCATAATTTTTCACCAATACAATACCATTTTGTCTTACGACTCACATGTTACGCGCACATGTGACTTACTTGTTACGCTGTTTTTGAAATTTACCTCCCTGCGCGTGTAGGATGTTTACACATCAAAAACTTCTCCATAGAATTTAAAATTTGGACCATATTTGTACTACTGGAACCACAATACATCAAAATTGTATAGTGGTTTTTGTTCGGCACAAAATTTTTTCTTTATGTTTTTACTAAATTTGAAATGTGGTGCATTTTTATGTTAAAAGATTAATTTTACTGTAAGTCATAATCTGCTCTTTGGTGTATTATTGTAATAAAATAATGTAGTAGAAGGCCAAAACTGTGATACGTAGCGTTAGAATAAATTTAACTGTGATATTTTTAATTTTTATTTGCAATTGTTTTTTAAATTAAATATGTGTTTTATGTCGTGTTATATGTACTGTGTAAAACAATTATTTTTGAAAATTAACTGCAAAATTTGATGAAAAAAAAAAAAAAAAAAATTATTTATTTAATAAAATATAGTCCCTGAAGAGGCTGGAAAAATACCAGCGAAACGTTGGATGATGAAAATTAAATAAATGTTTTTTATTTAAAATTGAAAAGTACAAAAGCCTAATTAGAGAATTCTAAAACACAGAAACTTAAATTCAGAAGAAGGTCGATATATATATATATGAAAAATTATTGAACAATGTTTTTCTTTTTAATTAAAATAGACAAAAAAAAACCTGATAAAGTCAACAATAAATATTGATAAAACGTTGGTATAAAATATGTAATAAAAATCTTTTAATTGCATTAAAACTTTAGGTCAAAATTAACTCAAATAAATAAACTACTAGAAGACCGGTTTATGTTATTGCTTTTTGTTTGTAGTTTATTTATTTTCTCGTAAACTGAAAAAATATCGGGAATCGTTTATAATCAGTGTAAATAAAATTTATCGTAACTGTGTTCCGCGAGCGCATCGCGCCCGTGTCCGCGATATATTACATTTTGATGGATAAGAGAAAACGCAAAAATGCTATGAAAGTATTGCGCAAACATTGCAAGATATGCTATGGGGTGGCGAGCTAAATGATGCTGCCGCAAAAGAATACAGAAAAAAGAACCTCCTTATTGAAAGCTGAAAAAATATCGGAAATTTCCGAACTGTTAAAAAGAGGAAAAATAAATAACGCAACGTTTTTGGCTAGAATCTGTCATACGAGAAATGGCATATGCTCAGATATGCTGCCATAGGAAAATAACAATTTCGAAGAGTATCCGAATACTGATAATACTTGTTCCGACGGTGAAGAGCTTGCAGTTACTGACAGCACAGATTGAATCAAGTTAAACTTTAAATTGCACCGTTTGCTTGAATGCAAAATCGTGCGTTTTCTTACCATGCAAACATTGCAAGATGTGATATGGTTGCGAGATAAAGCTCCACAATGATGCTGCTGAAATGAATACAGATATTGAAAGCAGTATGCAAATTTTCATTTAAAAAAATATTTTGCAAAAAATCATTAAATAAAAATATGTGAATAATTCACAATTCGCTTTGGGGTTTTTTGGTTTTTTGAAAAATTGAGGAATATGTTCATTTTTTTGGGGCTTTTGTTCATCGGGAACTTATCCCCAATTTTTTGGGGTTTTGGTTAATTTTTGTTTGGGGCATTTATTCATTGGGGCCTAAATTCGCAGCGCCGTTCATTTCAAGTAAACAAATCTCTAAGCAATAATTACATGACAATCTTACCCAAAATTGACTTATGTCAACTTTCTGTATCTATAAATGATGTAGGGTATCGGACATTCAAACTAGACCATCTTATTTGGTCTTTACATTTATTTTTAAGATTTTAGTTATGGAAATTATATTAAATTTTTTTCTCAAATGTTATTAAACTCAATTTGTAATATCAATTTTATAAATGCCGTAGCACAGCGTGATGTAAAGCTGTTAATTAAAGTTTGTAAAAGATTTAAACTTTAGATTTTTTATCTTAAAAATGATTTCCTATTTTTTTTTATACTCTTTATATTTTCTTATGTTAATGACACATGACATGAACCGTTAAAAGGAACATAAAGTGTGTCCCAAAATTTACGCAAGATTTAAATTGGCCGCCATTTATGCGGTAAAGTGGTGGCGGTTAAAAGAGAAGTACAATTGGCTGACAGTTTTGGGTTAATGAAAATGGAGTACTACACGTTAGGGTAATGCGTTTTCATTGATGAGCAATATTTCAAAAAAATTAAAGTTTTGCGGCTGCAGTTTGAAAATTTCTTAAAAACTATAGTTGGAATCTATAATATTAATAGGCTAATCGATTTCTTGTGACCGATGTTTTGTTCTACCATCTTATCCCTATTTTGACCCAACGTATATTATTTGAAAGGTATTTCTTTTGAGCTGTTTTCCAGATTTACAGATTTTTAAATTTTGCCCTCCATTTTGAGTAAATTGCATTTAAAGTTGCTACTAACACATACATAAAATTAAATTATAGATATGTGTGTGTTTATTAAATTTGTTAATGTGTTTTTTAATGAGTTTGCTATCTTCATTCACAACAATAATAAATCGAAAAAGTGTAGGTTTGTGAATTGGCTTAGTTGGGAAAAAAAAATTGCCTAGAAATTGCACTCGAATTTCGAGCGCTGGAATCTGCTAGTATAGAATTAATTTCGGCAACTCTGAAAAGAGTAGTAGAATACTTCAGGCAGATTGGAGTAATTGGTTATGCTAAACACACAGGTCATTCAAAAGCAAGCTGTTTAAATGTCACTATTGGAGCAGTGCTTAAGAGAACTGGTGAAAGTCCAGCAATATCAATTCGGCGTCGTGAACAATAATTGCAAATTTCAAGAAGCTCTCTATAGCTTATACTCATCGAAGAACTGAGTCTACACGCTTAAAAAATTCAATTGGCATGAGGACTCAACCTCAACGAAGAGAGTACATTGAATGGATTATTGACCATCGACAAGTGGATGCTGAATTTTCGAACAACATCATCCTAAACGATGAAACAAATTTTCACCTTGATGGCTTCGTTAATCATAAATATTGCCACATTTGCATCAACAACATGTTTCTGTTTGGTGCCGATTTTGGATTAGAGGCATCATTAGATTATACTACTTCGAAAATGAGGCCGGTCAACCAGTGACTGTTACTGAGAGAGTTGTTTCAACAAGCCGTACAGCCCGTGAAACGATTCGATTACTACTTGAGACATTTCCTGGTCGTGCATTCTCTCGTTTCGGTGATCAGGATAGGGGGTCATTTTGTCCACAAGCCCACAACCACTGTGAATTGAAAGAGTAAACTTACCGCTGCATCAACGAATTTGCAACTGGTCATGGAAAACTTCAACGAAAGAGTGCCCGCAGGTCTTGGAGGCCACCTAATCGATCCTGTTAGCTTTATGATTCAATTTAAAAAAAAAAAAAAACTTAAAGAAACTGTCTTTTCCGTTTAATCCAAATCTTGCCTGAGTTTTGGGACACACTTTCTAATAATATTATGCAAAAAGAAAAGTTTAAATGAAATTAATCATGCGTTGAAATTCCATAGAAAATTCTAAACAAGATAAAACTTTTGCATATAAAATAGCGAGGGGGGATGGTAGTTGAAAAAAGTTCTTAAAAATACATTTTTTGATAAGGTCAAATTTGTTTTATTTATTTTTTTTTTAATTTATTGCTATTGTAAATTTAAAAGAAAACTTACCAAATATGTCAAAACAATGATTATTATTGTTCCCGGCAGTTGATAATAAATCTGAAAATTTATAAAAGAATAAGTTCAAATAAATACTAGAGTAAAAGTCAAAATTATTAACATTTTCAATATTAAATATTTAAGTGCTTTACGCTACATATTTTAAGATTTCAAGTTTCATATTCTAGTTGTGTTTCGTGTTGCGTGTTGTGTTGTTAGCTCTTAGAACATTTCCTCTTTTCATGCCATAACCGTCATCCGTAACTAACAACTTTCCGTTTCCTGTGTTTAAATGTTATAATATTGGTATGACTTTATATATACTTATAAATGTATTAACATTAAAACCTGCTAATGTTACTAAACTTTATTGCTTTAAAAACCTTTTCGAAAACAGCAGGGAAAAATGCAAAAAAAAATGAATTCATAAAAAATATCTTTGAGTTATTTGAAAGAGAAGAAATATGTTGGTCGCTTTAAGGCTACAGGAAATTCAATTTAAGAATAAAGTATATAAAAATTGTTGTGCTCTTGCCGGAAGAATGTTAATAAAGCAGTAATAATTTAGTGCAATTTTTTAGTTGTTGTTATAAAATACTTTTGCTTCATTTAAAACACAAGTTTTAACTTAAAAAGATATATACATATAGACAAAAATTCTCCAATTCAATCGAAGTAATTTTGATCACGTATTCTAAACATTTTATATGATAACGAAAACTGTTCCCTTGGAACATGGAAAACAAACACATTAGCATTTCTGAAAAATCGTAAAAAGAGGCTCTCTAAAATATTAAAGGAAAGTAATAGTCAAATTTATCAAAGTCTATATTTTAAAGGCAGAAGTCATTATAACTTAAGAAATAAAAAATGTTACGATACTTATCTTAGCAATGTGAAATCAAATATTAGAATAATCCAAAAAAGTTCTACACATTTTACATAACTCTTCAGTTTGTGAGAAGGTCCCTGGAGACTTTTTAGGTTTTCAAACATTCACAACTCCTAAATGCTGTCTCGATTAAAGCGATAGGTCCAAGAATTAACATTTTATTGAGGTGGTACATGGATTAGTGAGAATTTCCCTATGGATCTTATACTATTATTAGAATACATCGTTAATGAGTTTTGCTGAATTGTGTTTGCTATATGTTACCTGTATTTCTTGTTTTAATTGAATGCTTACAACAACAATTTGTATGCCAAAAAAGATTTGTTACATCTTGGCTACCCTTAAAATTTATACGAACAGGTATTTAAAAAAAAAGGTTCTATAATTTAGTTCAAAAAAATAAAAATTTTAAAAAAGGGTACTTTTAAAAAAACGTACTTTTTTAAAAGAAATGTTCCTTAAAAAAAGACTCTTTATAAAGGGGTACTTTCTTCAAATGGGTACTTTAAAAAAAGGCAGTTTCCTGAAAGAGGGCACTTTTTTAAATAATTAATTTTTTTTAAATAAAAGGTACTTTTTTAAGAAAAGGTAAATTTTTAAGAAATACTTTTTTAAAAACGATAATTTTAAGAAAAATTTATTTTCTTTTTTTAAAGAAAAGATATATTTTTAAGAATATTTACTTTTTTAAGAAAAGCTATTTTTAAAAGAAAATAGGACTAAATTCTTAAAAAAATGGTAATTTCTTAAGAATATACATATACTTTCTTAAAAAAATTATGCTATAAAATTAAAATCCCTTTTTTAAAAAAGAGTACTTTTTCAAAAACGATACTTTTTAAAAAGGATACTATTTAAACAAAGTTCAGTTAAAAAAACGGTATTTTAAAAAATTATACTCTCTTAAATAAGGTTACGTTTTTATAAAAATGGTATTTTAAAAAAGGGCTCTTTAAAAAAAGGTACTTTTTTAAAAGGAGTGGTATTTAAAAAAAGGGCACTTTAAAAAAGTTACTTCCTTAAAAAATGGCTACTTTTTAAAAAAGGTTAGTTTCCTGAAAAAGAGGATATTAAAACTAGAAATAAAAGCAACAATAATAACAATACAAGAACTAAAGAAGAATATGAAACATAATACAAAAGCAATAAAAACTGAACTTGACAACATCGAATCAAAAACGTTTTTTGAAGCTCAAAAGAATGTTCATAGTAAAATAAGACGAACAACAAAAACAACACATTTAGACAAGCTGAACAGAATGATAAGAGAATTATTAAATGATTTTGGGTTTATTTACAATGAAGATTGGTTCCACAATACAACAAATATACAATTCCCAGAGCAATGCAAATGGCTTTTGTCGCTCGGAGAAAAATTTGCAATACCAATATATATAGAAAATTTTTCACCAATTAAAATTATAGCGGACATCGAAGGAGCAATCCTTTCACTTGAGACAGATAGAGAAAGAGAAGTGGCGAGAGTAAGAACCAGCAACAGAGTTTCCACTTACAAAAAAAAAATAAGAAATTCGGAAAAGGAAAAATTTATATTAGCAGTGTACAAAAATACAATGGCATTTTTAAAGAAAAATAAAGACATTATTGTCGTTACAAAAGCAGATAAAGGAAACAAAACTGTGATACTTTACAAAGAGGACAAAAATGAATCAACTACTGGATGACAAAAATACATATAAGACGATGAGAGAGAATCCTACACGAAAATTACAAATTAAAAATAACATAATCAACGATTTACATAATTCAAAATTCATAAATACCCGGGAAAAAAACCAACTTCATAGTTCAGCAGCCCAAGCACCAAAATTATACGGACTTCCAAAAATACACAAGGATGGTACACCATTAAGGCCAATATCGGCGTCGCAGAAGGTCCCATGTTACAATTTAGCAAAGTATATAGGAAAGATTTTACAAAATATGGTCTCCGATGAATACAATATTAAACATGCCTACCAACTAAATGAAAAACTTTCCAACATCACACTAGACGATAACGAGGTTTTTGTATCTTATGATGTTATTGCGCTTTTCACCAACATTCCAATATACACGGCGATAAATATAATTATGAAAAAGTGGGACATTATAAAGGAAAAAACGAACATTCCAAAAACACAATTCCTTAAAATATTACAATTTTGTCTAAAAGACAATAATTATTTCAAATTCGAAGATAAAATATACAATCAAACTTTTGGCATGCCTATGGGAAACCCACTATCACCAACAATTGCAAATATAGTATTAGATGATCTGCTAGATGAAACTAAAAAACAATTAAATAAAGAAAACATAGAAGTAAAAATAATATTAAAATACGTAGATGACTTTTTCGCTATAATTAAAAAAGATGACAACACCAAAATTCTAGAACTTCTCAACAGATATCACAACAAACTTAAATTCACTTCGGAAATGGAGAAAAATAATCATTTACCATTCTTAGACGTAAAACTTCACCGAAAAGACAACAAAATTGCTTTTGACTGGTACAAAAAACATTTAGCTTCAGGGCGAATTATCAACTTCCATTCCACACAACCTAAGAAAATGGTTGTTAACACTGCCAACAACTTTATAGAAAAAATTTTAACAATCAGCGATCCTGAGTTTAAAGGTAAAAATATTGAAATAATAAAAGAAACTTTATCTAAAAACAGTTTTCCAAAACAAACAATTAACACACTTATACAAAATTACACCTGCCCGAAAAATAAAAAACAAACAAAAAATCAACAAGATGACAACCCTGAATTAAAATGTTATTTCTCAGTTAACTTTATTCCTTCGCTTACAGACACAAAAACAATGAGAGCGATCATACCAAATACAAACACACAATTTGCCCACAAATCAAACACCACACTGTGAACTCTTTTCTCCAACACAAAAGGGAAAACAGCGAAAATGGAACAGAGCAGCGTTGTGTATCAAATTTCGTGTAAGGGGAATGAAGAAAACGGGGAGCAGTGCAATATGTTTTATATTGGACAAACAAAAAGAACATTAAACACACGGATAGCAGAGCACGAAGCTGATATAAAGAGAAAAAAACAAACAACTGGATTGGCACAACACATGTATGAGAATAACCACAGAGCGAATTTCACCAACATAAAAATTTTAGATATTGAGAGGAGGGAAAGTACAAGACTGACGTTGGAAAGCCTTAGGATACAATAAAAAAGAGAGTTTTCTATGAACACAAAAGAAGATAAAAACGACACAAATTCTGTTTATACTTTAGTATTGTAGCAACTGTGATATTAGTGTAGTAATTATTTGTGCAAGTTTTATTTATTATATATATTTTTATACCCTATACCACTATGTGGTTTGGGTATAATGACTTTGTGCTGCTGTTTGTAACAACCAAAAATATTTGACCTAGACCCATCTTTAATTATACCGATCGAATCAGAATCACTTTCTTAGTTGATTTAACAATGTCCGTCCGTCCGTCCGTCCGTCCGTCCGTCCGTCCGTCTGTGTGTCCATGTAAAGCTTGTAATCAAACTGCAGATCGCAAATATGAATATATTTTGATGAAATTTGGTATATAAGCCTTTGTCGGCCACGGGATGAACGCTATTGAAATTGGTGAGAATCGGTCCATGTTCAGACCTAGCCCCCATACAAATTACCCCTATGAAATCGACATAAATTGCCATAAGTTCCAAATTGTCATATAGATCTTACTCAAATTGGGTTTTGTATGCGTTCATTACGTCCATTAATGGGTAGTCCAAAAATGATCCCTTTGGCCCCATATAGAGCTGCTTCCCGATCTTCACCTAAATCTATTAAAAAACAAAAATATTGCACTGATTCTTCTCAGATTTTGTTTGTATATATTTTTGCAAAATACAAGAGACTTTACCAAACATGATCAGGATCGGTCCATTTTTGGACCTGGTCCCCATATAGATATAGCATCCGATATGAACTTTTTCATATCTGCAGCCAAAAAAATTAATAAAAATCCGACTCAAATTTGGTTTTTGCTTATTTTCTATGTCCAGTTAGTTGGGCCTAAGAGATAGGGCATGGTATAGGGTATCGTATAGTCGGTCTAGACCGACTATAATTTTCTTACTTGTTTTAATTTACAACTTTGACAACCGCTTTTTGGGATATTTATTTAATTAATACTGGACGACCATTTCCGATGTCAATTATAATTGTTAAATAATTTCCAAAATAATAAAAAATTAACCCTGAAGAAGTCGGCATAGACCGACGAAACGTTGGGAAACTTATGAAATAAACTTCGTTTTATTTGCATATTCAAAATCGACCAGTAAGCTCGAAACAACAATAAATATTTAAAAAAAACTATTGTATCTGGTCAAATAACAAAAACAACAAAAACAGAATTTTTTAATATTTTAGTTTTCTTTTTTAATAAATTTACTTGTTCTAAAGAAGGTACTTTTTTAGGAAAATGTACTTTTTAAGAAACGGTACTTTCTTAAAAAAAATTTACTTTTCTAAGAAAAAAAAAAAATATGTGGCAAAATGGCATATATGTACATTAGGGTGGCCCTTCATTATATGAAGGGGAAAAACAGTGTTCGAATTTAAAGTCTCACGACTGAAAATTTCAAGTGTGTTTATATGGGTTAAATGTGACTTTTTTCAGATGTTACGAAAATTTCGTTCTATAGTTTAATTTTTTCGACAAGCTGTTACAGGAATCGACTTCCGTGCTAAAAGGTCTCCTTAAGAAGCTATATAACTTCAAAATCGCATAAAACCCAGACCACTTTTGACCACTTTTGTGCCAAAAAGGACTAGGTCGTGAAATTTAACAGAAATTTTTTCAACTTTAAGAAATTTATTAACGCTATCATTTTTTGGTCACTATACCCAAAAGCACTCAGACATGAAGTATTGTTTTATTACCACGTTTTTAACCTATTGCGAAAATTTTCTTAAACAAAATTTAAGAAAATTGATCTAGTACTTTAACGTTTTGTTAAATATATGTCGGAAATTAACTGTGTGAATTTTCAAGTAAATTCCTTTGCCAGAATTTTTATTACAAAGAATTTTTTTTGCGGATTTCGAGAAAAATTAGTTTTTTGTGAAATATGACCCCAAGCGAATAAAAAACTATTTATTAAATAATTCAAATATTTTATAATTGCTGTTGAATTTTTAGATGTGACGTTTAAAATATAATAACCAAGTCTTCCATGCTAAAAATTTGCAATAAATCGAACAACTCCAACCCATTCCTTGCCCAGGCCAAACTATGAATTTTGGCATATTTAAAAAAAATAGTTGCTCTAGCAAACTAGATGAAACCGTTTTTAAGGGCTGGGAAATAAAATTGTGCCATATTTCACCGATTTTAGTAATTTCATTTTATAATTTGACGTTATTAACCCATTTGGACTTGGCGCCACAAATGACCCCGATTAAGTCAAAAAATTCAAATATTTTGCAAATACCTCTGAATTTTGGATCATTTTAACCCTAGGAGCACATAAGGGTAAAATTTCGTAAAATATAGCATAATTTTATTTCCCAACCCATGGTAAGGTTTCATCTAGTTCAGTAGAACAACTAATTTATTTAAATATGCCAAAATTCTTTGCTTGGGTTAACGTTAACGTTGTTGTATTGTATTGTTGTTGTATTTATTTCAAACTTTTAGCATGGAAGCCTTGCATATTTGGTTATTATATATTATTTGTCGCATCTAAAAATACAACAGCACTTACAAAATATTTGAATTTTTTGAGTAAATTGTATTTTATTATTAGGGATAATGGGGTTATTTAATTTTTTTCCGAAACTCTAGGCTATTAAGATCAAATATTTACAATATTTTAAAGTAGAAAACTGATAAATTTTTGATACAAAGTATTTAGAAAGAGTACATTTACTTAATATTTCACAAAAATTCATATTTCTCGAAATCCGAAAAAATATTCCTTATAAAAAAATTCTGGCAGAGGAATTTACTTAAAAATTCAGACAGTTAGTTTCTAGTATAGATTTAACAAAACTTTATAGAGATCCTTTTTCTTAAAATTTGTTTAAGAACATTTTTTTAAAACTTCAAAAAGGAATTTTCAAAATTTTATCAAAAAAATGTTCCATCTTTGGTCTCATTGCGCAAAAGGTTAAAAGCATGGCTATAAAACAATAATTCATGTCTGAGTGCTCACAGGTATAGAGGCAAAAAAAAATTATGGCTTAATTAATTTCTTATAGTAGAAAAAATTTCCGTCAAACTTCACGACCTAGTTTTTTGTGGCACAGAAGTGGTCTGGAGCATTTTCTATTCCTTGGCGAGTTTTTATTCGATCTTGAAGCTATATAGCTTTTTAAAGAGACAATTTAGCTCTGAAATCGATGCCTGTAACAACTTGTCGAAAATATTAAACTATAGAACGAAATTTTCGTAAAATCTGAAAAAAAAAGGTAATATTTTCCACCTATAAACACACTTGAAATTTTCAGTCACGTTGAGGCATCTCGCATATTTCTAGGGGGTGAGACCGAGTGTTTGAACTTTTTTAATAAGGGCCACCCTAATGTATATCTATAGTGAGCATTTATTTTTTCAAGAATTTTTCCACATTTTCATTCATTTCTCGAGACCCTTTCAATCGATTTCAATAATTTTAAACAGGAACTCCTTCGGGATGTAAGTAAACGATTTTAGTTATTGAGGGTGTGATCGTGATTTTAACAGACAGGCAGACAGACGGACAGACGGTCATTGCTAAATCAATTTCCCTTGTGATAAGTATCGAGATGCGGAATGACAAACTGATATATACACTCTGCCCAGTGGTGTGATGCGCATAAAGGGACTGGCTAGTATAACACATTTAATTTATTTATTTACAAATTCCAAAACCAAGCCCTTAGGGCCAAATATTGTTTTAATACTACTTACTACCAGCGATGCCAACTTAGCGCTATGCACGCTAGTTTAGCGCTTTTTGCGCTACCAAAACGTGATTTTTGGCGCCTTTTTCAAATAAGCGTTAAATTGGTGTTTATAATTATTATTCTTGAGTGCTTTTAGAGCCTTATTTATGTAGCGTACTTTGTTGATATCAATTTTATCAGGCATGCAAAAAGTAAATTATTAAAAAACAGGATATATTTAAAATAATCGATATATACACTATAGCACTATGTGGTTATGATATAAGATATTTTACCAAGACCCTTATTTGTTATGCCGATCTTGTCAGAATCGCTTTCTATGTCGATTTTGCGATGTCCACCCGTCTATTTGTGTGTCCATATAAATCTTGTAATCGAACTACATCGCATATATGAATATATTTTGATCAAATTTAGGACATAATCTTCTATCTGCCATGCGATGAACGATATTGAAATTCTTGAAAATCGGTTCATGTTCGGACCTTGTGCCCATACAAATGCCATAATATATATATTATCATATAGATCTCGATCAAATTTGTTTTGTGTGGTTTACTACATCCTCTAATCAGTAGTCAAAAATAAGCTCTTTAGGACAATTCTTAGTCATTGCGTCCATATAAGGATGTTTCGCGATCTTCAATTAAATCTATCAAAAAACAAAAATGTATCAAAGATTTTTCTCAAATTTTGTTGGTATATGTTTTTGTAAAAAATAAATGACCTTGCCAAATATGGTCAGCATCGGTCCATTTTTCGACCTAATCACCATAACTTCCGACGTTTCTCATATCCGAAGACCAAAAAATTATTAACAATGCCTCTCATACTTGGCATAGGATATCGTATAGTCGGTCTACACTGTCTATGATTTTCTTTCTTGTTTTATAATAATTTTGAACAAACAAAGTAAATTGAAATCTCTTATTTACGAGATAAGGTCTAAATATCCATATAATTTTACACAAAAAGTCAAAATTTTATGTACATAAGGAAGAAAATATATTGAAAATGAAGATTTGCATATAAATTTAACACGTATGTTTTTTATTGATATTTACTTTTATAGTATTATCACATGATATACAATATCAAATATATAGAGAAGTTTTCTGAAAATTAATATTAATATATATTGCTGATGGCCCCGGCAGCCAATGCTAGTATCCTTATATATTAGTCTTATGTTCATCTAGTTTTAATATGATATAAATAAATAAATATATTATTTTTAAACATATAACTAGCACTTTCTAGTATTTTTCGGTTCCTTCTAATTTAACGCCTTTTAGTACTCTTTGGGGTACAGTTTTGGGCATTTTGCTTGCAAAAAGTTGGCATCGTTTGTTTGTATATTATCTTGGACCTACTTAGTCCAAATATAATAATCACCATCGATATGAGCTTTAAAATATTTGCTGATAAAAAATTTTAGATTTTTTATTTTTATGTCCATTTATTTTACCGATCGACTTATAATCATTGTCAGAGTCAATTTAATAATGTCTGCCCCAATGTATGTCCATATAAACTTGTAAGCCCTCCGAAAAACTTGACATAATTAATGTATAAGCTTCCACTAAGGTGAAACTTTGTGTTATAATTTATGGCTGTATTAACTATATTTTTATAGTTCTTTGAAGCATTAGGTCCTATACAATATCGTTAGTTATTCGGTCGATGAAGCTTATAACTTTATCAAATTTAATTAAAGAATATAAAGAATAAATTGCTAGCAAAAACTTTTCGTCAATAATAAAAATAGAACTTTTTCTTCTTATTTGTTGACTTTATTCAGCAAAAAGAACTTTTAACTTCATAAAACGAAATCTAAAAATAAAAATAAAGTAATAAGTAATAAGTGTACAATAATTACACTAGGCTACAATTACTTAAAATTTTTTTTTTTTTTTTTTTTTGAAAAAAATAAAACCAAAAAATTATGGGTAACTTTTTTATGCCCTACACCGCCCTGTATTCAGCGTATAATGAGTTCGTGCTGATGTTTACAACCATCACAAATTCCTTTCCACCTTTTCGTATATACATAAGTATGTTCGCTATTGAATTTGATGAAAATCGATTTATGTTCAGACGAGATGAGAGATGAGATGAGATCCACTTAAATACTAAATATATATAAATATTAATTACAATTGATTACCATAAATTATCATTCAAATACATCAGCGAGTCTACAATTTTATTTATAGTCTCCGTATAAAGCATCCTCTTGATATTCACTTGAATATATCTAAAGAAAAACTCTCAACTTTGACGACTTCAACTCATGCTCAGTGATCTAACTGAATATGGTTACAACTGAAATATTTTTGGGCCTAAGCATAATATTGTTACTCACATCCGATATGAACTTTAAATCTATTTGAAATGTAAGACAATTTTAATTTAAGATATCTCAAAAATCGACTAGGGAGATAGGTATCATGGGGGTCGCCCGCAGAGCGCGATATACCAATTTTCGTTTTATACAGACTTTTCACATTTACCTCAAATAAAGCATTTGCAAATTGAACATCAGATCAAAATGATTTGCAAGCCCTGTCCAATATTATCTAGGAGATGCACGATTGTGCTAAATGTTCGTATTATTTAATAAAATTTTCTGCACATTTTTCTTACATTATACAAATTGTTACCTTTCTATTACGAGTATTAGAAAATATATACATGATATGGAGAACTAATTCAATAAAACTCAAAAAATTTGTGGGGGTTTTGTATGCTGAATATGAGTAAGAATTTTAAATCAAAAGTCAAATACAGTCACTCACAGCTTATTTGATGTAGATAAGTTTTTTTCAAAAACCGTTATATATTTAAAAATTTTGTTCTAAAAATACAAAAACAAAGAATGTGGTTTAGTATATTATAGTGTTGTAATTTAATTAAATAAAAAGACAAAAACAAAAATGTGTTTTGTGCTCTCAAAAACTAAAAAATGCAAAATAAGGTACAAAACTCATGTCACATATTAAATGATGCAGTTAATTTTTCCGTTATCCTTGTTGTTGTCTTCAGCTTAAGATTTTAAAATTATTATCTGCAATCATTCCTAATTGTGTTTTTGACTGATACGCATTAAAAAAAATAAAAATAAGTGAATTTTTTCAACCATGGCACCGCGTACATCCATTGATATGCGTGAGTTAGTATTAAAGCACTATAAGAATGGGCACACTCCACGGAAAATTGCTGAAATGGTTAATCTAAGCTCTTCAACAGTTCATAGATGAGAATCGTGTTGAAAACAAGAGTAGACAAGCTCCAAATAAAATTTTTACTGAAAGTGATTCTAAGTGGTTAGTGCAACAAATTCGTAAAAATCCAGCAACAAGCGCTCCGAAGCTGACTTAGGGCCGAAAAATATTTGGGAAAAACATGTCATCCTGAAACAATTCACAGATTTTAATGGCCGAATTCCTCGAAACAAACCATTTATAAATGAAAGCAATAGAGTAAAGTGGCTGCAGTTTGCGCGTGACCATTTAAATAAGAGTCCAGCAATTTGGAGGACTGTAATTATACCCTACACCACTATGTGGTTTGGGTATAATGACTTTGTGCTGCTGTTTGTAACAACCAAAAATATTTGACCTACACCCATCTTTAATTATACCGATCGAATCAGAATCACTATCTGATTCGATTTAATGATGTCCGTCCGTCCGTCCGTCCGTCTGTGTGTCCATCTAAAGTTTATAATCAAAGTGCAGGTCGCAAATATGAATATATTTTGACGAAATTTGGTGTATAAGCTTTTGTCGGCCATAGGATGAACGCTATTGAAATTGGTGAGAATCGGTCCATGTTCAGACCTAGCCCCCATACAAATGACCCCTATGAAATCGACTTAAATTGCCATAAGATCCAAATTATCATCTAAATCTTATTCAAATTGGGTTTGTATGTGTTTATTACATCCATTAATCAGTAGTCCAAAAATGATCTCTATGGGACAACTCTTAGTCATAGGCCCCATATAGAGCTGCTTCCCGATCTTCACTTAAATCTATCAAAAAACAAAAATATTGCACTGATTCTTCTCAAATTTTGTTTGTATATATACAAGAAACCTTACCAAACATGGTCAGGATCGGTCAATTTTTGGGCCTAGTCCCCATATAGATAGAGCATCCGATATGAACTTTTTCATATCTGCAGCCAAAAAAATTAATAAAAATCCCACTCAAATTTGGTTTATGCTTATTTTTTATATGCAGTTAGTTGGGCCTGAGAGATAGGGTATCTAAACGCATGGTATAGGGTATCGTATAGTCCGTCAAGACCGACTATAATTTTCTTACTTGTTTTTGTTGATGAAGTAAAATATATTTGGACCAGATGGAAGACACTACATTTAGCGCAAAGTTAATACTGAGCTGAAACCTCACAATTTACGTGACACTATGAAACACAGTGGTGGAAATGCTATGGTTTGGAGATGCATGTCTTCAAATGGAGTAGGTAACTTGGCCTTTATCGTAGGGAATATGGATAAAAACATGTATTTGAAGCTTCTCCAAGAAAATCTAATTCAAGAGCGACGAAATTGCAAATTGAGGACGCGTTTCGCTTCTACCAAGATAATGACCCTAAGCACAAATCACCATTAGTACAGACTTGGTTGATATGGAAATGCCCGCATATAGTTCAAACTCCAGCACAATCACTTGACTTAAATGTGATTAAAAATTTGTGGTCAATACTGAAGACAAATATTCGAAAATACGATATCCATGAAAAATCTAACTTAAAAAAGGTGTTGCAATAAGAGTGGGATAAAATCAAGGTTCAGAAAATACACACACGAAACACACAATGTTCTGTTCAAAAGCAGCCAACACATATCTTTATTTTCATATCAATTATGTGCGTTTCTAAATTTTTTACGGTGCCCAACACAACCATGACTGTGTTCGTTTTAATATTTCGTTATTTACACGAACATTTTTGTATCACATACTTTTTGTTTCAATCACACATAAAGCACACATTTTTGAGTGTTGCTTTATTTGAAGTTCATGTTCTGGTACGTGTAATGAAAAAAAACACAGAACATGTACAATAAACAGGTTCGAGTTCAGTTATATTTTAAGTCGTGTTGTGGCTCGTGTAGTAAGAAAAAACACAACATGTACAATAAACAGGTTCGAGTTCAGTTATATTTTAAGTCGTGTTTAAGTCGTGTTTAAAATATAACTGAACTCGAACCTGTTTATTGTACATGTTGTGTTTTTTCTCACTACACGAGCCACAACACGACTTAAAATATAACTGAACTCGAACCTGTTTATTTTATATGTTCTGTGTTTTTTTTTCAGTACACTTACCAGAACATGAACTTCAAATAAAGCAACACTCAAAAATGTGTGCTTTATGTGTGATTGAAACAAAAAGTATGTGATACAAAAATGTTCGTGTAAATAACGAAATATTAAAACGAACACAGTCATGGTTGTGTTGGGCACCGAAGAAAATTTCAAAACAAACATAATTGGTATGAAAATAAAAATATGTGTGTGTTGGTCTAAGTTATGTTTGTTTACATATATGTACGAGTTTTTTATTCAGTGTGTGTTTTTTTCTGAACTCTGGATAAAATAGATCCAGATTATAAAATAAAGATAGTGGACTCTATGCCGAAAAGGCTCCAAGCGGTTATAGATAATAAAGGATATCCTACTAAATACTAAGCAATTGAAAAAAATTTTAAAATTACTGTAAATCCCTTTTAATTTAATGTTTTTTAAAATTGCATCATTTAAGCTGTGACCTGAATTTTGTACCTTATTTTGTATTTTGAGTTCCTAGAGAACTTAAAGCAGATATTTTTATATTTTTTTTTGTAAATATAAATAACGCATAATTATTAACTAAACCACATACGTCGTTTTTGTGTTTTCAAAACAAAATTTTTAAATATATATTTTTAAACATATAAAATGTATCTGCATCAAATAAGCTATGAGCGACTGTATGTAGTTCTGTTTTAGTGGTGATATATTTCAGCTTTTTTCAATATAGCTGCTAAATTATGTTTCAATTGATTTTATTCGATGGTGGCAACCCTATGCACAAGATGTAGGTAATATGGGCATCAATAATTTTGTTTTTATGGATACCTAACTAATCCGTACAAGAAAAATTTAATTTCGAAAATTTAAGATATAAGTTGGAAACACAACTTTCACGAACGACGAATTTTTTGTTCCGAATATTCGTCGTCAGAAATAAATCACATTTGTGTATATAAAAATGCACACAATCAGTGCGTCGAACGAAATACGTAGTGCGTAACGAACTCTGCGAGGGGTTTATTTCTATTTCTTACTCCGACGAACGACGAATAAATTGGTGTAGAGTGGTCGTATTTTATTTTAGTTTTTCAATTGTTTTAGTAAATAAAGTTATTTTTGTTTCTAAGGATTGTTTTATATTTTATTTATAACTTCTAAATTAAATAGAATCAATTATTAATTAGTTACTTTTATTTTACATAGTTTTTTGTTAATATTTATTTTTTTCGTTTAGTGTTTCTTTTTTTTTTTAATATGGTCACATTATCAACTGCAACATGTAAACAAAAATTACATAAATTAATTTATTAGTGAAAATTTACAACAATAAAGGTGTTTACCATCGTGAACATGATGTTTACAATTGTAATAACTCGTACAAAGTTGAAAATTCTTTTATTCATATTTTCCAATATTTATTTATATAAATTACAAACAATTTCAAATGACGTTACAGCTGTTATGTGATTTCGTCATGATTGTATTTTATTCGACGAATTTACGGAACGAATTGTTGCCGACAAATTCGTCGAGCTGTGCGAAATTCGTCGTTCGTCCCAGTTGCGTTTCCACCTATACTCTGATTCAAAAATGATCAACATATTATAAGTTTTTTAATATATTTTTTATATTTGAAACCATTCTTAAAATTATTTTCAACGATATATAACACAACACTTAAATTATCCAAAGAAAGTACAAAATTCGCAGAAAAGAGCTTTTGTTGTATTCTTAAAAAAATTTAACATTGATTCTTCTAAACAATTCTCATTGTTGATATATTGTTTTAAAGATCACAACCGAAACTCGATTGTTACGTCGCATAAAATTTTATAATTATACCCTATACCACTATGCGGTGTTTAATGACTTTGTTATAACTACCAAAACTATTTGACGCAGACCCTTTTATTATACCGATCGAGTCAGAATAACTTTTCGAGTCGATTTAGGGATGTGTGTTCGTCCGTACGCTCGTCTGTCCGTTCGTCTGTGTATCCATGAAAAGCCTATAATCAAACTAAGGGCCATATAACTTATTTCGAGTGAATATTTTTGCTGCTAATTAAAATGATTTGTATTTACCATGTATGGGAGGTGCCACGCCCACTCATTATTCCTGAACTCAGTAGTCCAGATAAATTTTTTGTATGGAAGGTGCCACGTCCACTAACCCAATCCTGCCCATTTTTTGAACGACTAACAACCGATTGACGTTCAGAAATTTCTAGAATCTGGCCACCATAGTACTCTATATTTATGATGATATGTATTTAGCATGCATGGGAGGTGCCACGCCCACTTGTTTGATCCCGACCATTTTTTGACCGACTTCTCTTATTACTATCTTATGTACTACCACAAAATTTCAGAACTCTTGCTATCATAGAGCTCCAGATATATGATGTTAAAAAATTTTTCTTATGGGTGGTGCCATGCCCACTTCATATATTAAAAAAATATAGCCTATTTTACTTTCCCGATACCAACTTACATACAGTGAAAATTTTAAGAATATCGGTCGTATGGTTTAGCTACCAATTAATGTCAAACCCACAAACAAATTTTCAATTTTATATATATGGGCAACTTCAAAAATTTAAGGCACCTAAACAATTTTTTTTAAAGTTTTTTTTTTGTCCGACATCAATATCGATTTGCGTTTGTATAAAATAATATTTGAGCATGTGAAATCCGTTCGCGTTAATCATTCTTATTCAACGGCGCAAATTTTACGGCGGTTTAAAGTTAAAAATTTAAAAAAAATATTAAAATTACAGATATTGTTAAAATTGAAAAAGGATAAGGCGTGTGTATAATTCCCCTTAAGGGCTTTCTTAGCACACTAAAATATTTGTAAAAGCTTCACTTTAAAATAAGCTAATTTTTAAAATACACTGGAAAAAAAATAAAAAAAAGTTTTTTTTTTGATCGTGTATGCATATAAAAATTTATTTAAACTTGTTAAACATTTGACAAAATTACGGCTGGTATAAGACATAATTTGCAATATTTTGGGAAAAAACTATTTGCCTATCGCTAATGGTTTAAGAGATATAACCATTTACACTTTACCACTCATGATTTTTTTTACCAAATTATATATTAAGATCAGTAATACCTTTAAAATGCTTAGTTTTTTCTGAGATTAGTATAGTATTAACATGCTTTAAATAAAAAGGTGTTTGGGTATTTAATAGAACAACTGACTCGTTAACGTTGCATTTTATGGCTTCTTTGGACGCGACTTTTACGTGGTATGTTAAGCCTTTAGCACCCTTTCGTTCAATTGTTTTCTGACACCACTTATAGTAAAAAGTCTTTTGGTCAATTGTTTTCTGACACCACTTATAGTAAAAAGTCTTTTCTAAACCATTTTCAGCCTCCGGAATTTCTTTTTTATTGCAAACTTTGCATTCTCTATACATACACGATTACGAATCTAAGTTACATGCTACCATTGAAATAAAGTTATGTGAGCTAGATGAAGATAAACCTTTAATCGGTACAACTTTTGCAGCATGAAATCAAAGTTAATGTGTGTTTTACACAAACATGTATTTCGAGCAGACATTTTACTTTTAATTATCCAAAATTTCTTGTATTTAGCAAAAGTATTAAAGGATATTTTGATTTTAGTTTCTTTGCAAAACTTTTGGTGCAGATTAGTAAGAGTATCTTGAAGAAATCGTTTTCGAAATACTTTACCATTTTTCCTTATAATATCCCTTTTTCCTGGACATATACTAGAGATTTGATCTTTTTGTAAAAACTGTTCAATTAAGTGTTTTATTGTGTTCTCCTTACAACCTCTATTTTCTTGGGGAGATTTAAAATTTTTATTTTTATTTTGTTGATAACGATTAACTATGTGATATAAAATTTTACGGCTTTTGTATTTCTTTAACACTTTTCCAGAAATGATTTTGGAGTACATAGATTTTTCTTTATGAGTTACTATATTTTGTTTATTTTTAACCAATTGTTTTTCTAAAACCTCACAAAACATTAGTCGCTTTTTCACCGCACTGTGTCCTTGTTTCATAAAGCAAAGGCTAATGTGATCATAGAGTTTTTATAATAGAGCAAGTTCTTTAAGATGTCATTGTATCGGCGGCAATTTGGCGGTTTTCGCGGTAGTATATTTCAATTGTTTTGTTGAAATTTGTTAAGGTGGCCCTCGTGAATATTGTTTAAAAATATAGTCTCACTTTCTAGGGGTTAAGAAAAAAAACGGGTTTTTTTTTGCAAATATTAATATTGAACCGATTATAAAATACTTGTTGGGATTCTGGGTTACTTATTAACACGAATTCAAAAATAATTCTTTTAAATGTTCAAAATCAAATATTTCATACAAGGATGCTTTTTGAGGTTAGAAACATTTTGTTTCCTCTATAAAATTTTAAATCCTTAAGATTTTTTGGTGCGTTTTCGATTTTAGTATCAAGCTCAGTAAAGTCTTCCATTCGATGTACGTTTGAGCGGAATTGATACAGCGCTTTAGTTGTCACAAAGCGAAATGTGTTTGGAAAAACCTGCCGCTGCACGCGCCAGGATTGAAAAAAATTATTTTTTTTTGCACTTTATCAGTTTAGTCCGTCGCGAGGAATCTATTTAGATACCTAAACATGTTCGCATGCCATGTTTTGATATAAAAAAGAGCTTACAAAAAAATTATTTTTTTGCAAAAATTTTCAAAAGTTCATAAAATTTTTGCGTTTAAAAATTTTAAAGTGCGTTTTCGCCTCCGAGGTGCAATTTACGAAATTACTCACATCACGCAATACACTAGCCAACTTAAAAGACAATTCAGATTGTCAGACGCAAAAAAAATACATCTTCAAAATATTTACGCTAATTTCTTTTAAGTTTGTGATGTCCGTGATACGTTATTGGTGCGCTGACACCAACTTGATATACCTCAAACTTTATAAAATTACGCCGCTTTTTAAATTCTGCACTCAAAACTCATTTCTATTAAACGGCGCAAAAACCCTATGTAAAATCTTCAAAAAGTTCAAAATTCGGAAAATTTTGGTTTCACCTGTAAACCACCATGCAACTTTTCACCCAGCAGCGATATCAAAATTTTTTCTAGTGGATATATCCTCCAAGTCTAATGAATATATTTTGTATAGGTTTGGATCTGAAAGCTAAAAATTGTTACAAAGAAAACGGAAGGAATGAAAAAACTCTTGCAAGTTTCAAGTCGTTTTTTTAATTTTTCGAATTTTAGATGACCACCAATTCCTAAGGTGAAGACTTTTCAACGTAAAACTTTGCACGTCAGATCCATCAAGTATAGTCATCCAAACCTTGTACAACGTTTTTTTCAATTCAAAAAACTTAACGAAATAAGAGCCATAGTATGTCGGTTTCAGCAGGTGCTCAAAAAATTTGAAATAGCCCATATAGATTTTGATGAAACGCTATTGAAATTTGTAAAAATCATGCAAATTACCCCTATGAGATCGACTTAAATTGCCATAAGACCCAAATTATCATATAGATCCTGCCCAAAATTTAGTTTGTTTTTTGTTCATTACATTCATTAATCAGTAGTCCGAAAATAAATCCGGAAGGAGATTTCTTAGTCATAGTCCCAATATAAAGCTGTTTCCCGATTTCATATAAATGTATCAAAAAACAACAATATTGCACAGATATTTCTCAAATTTAGTTTGTATATGTTTTTGCAAAAAATAAGTGACCTTACCAAATATAGTCAGTATGGGTGCATTTTTCGACATAGTCCCCATACATGTATGGGGACCGATACTAACTTTTTCATATCCGAAGGCAAGAAAATTTCTAACAATGCCACTCAAATTTGGTTTATGCTTATTTTCTACATCTAATTAGTTGGACCTAAGAGATATGGTCCCTAAACGAGTGATATATTATCTCGTATAGAAGCTCTAGACCGACATACGATTTTTGTAAAATTCTTTTGGAAACAAATTAAATTGCCACAACCAAACTGATTTCTGTGTGTATTATTTTCTTGGTAATACCCAAGTTTTCCATAATTTTAGCATAGAGTTGCCACCCTGTGTAATATATATGATGTTTTATATAGCTTTAAAACTAATTAGAAGGTTCGAAATCTGATGGTCTGCAAATTTGAGCATAGCTGCATATCAAAAAATAACTTCAAAAGGAAACAACAGCTTCTTTTAACATATTTTTTTATGGCAAAACGTCTCAAACTAACGAAATGCCCAAAAATTTATATATTTGTAATATCTTTGATAAAACGGAAAAATATATAATTTTAAAACCGTATTTCTTCAAAACTGCAAGAAACTGTAGTGGACAAAATGACTTCACAAAATTTTTTAAAATAATTTTCTCTTAATGAGCTCTTCATTATGAAACTTTTGAGCCCCATTTTAACAAAAATGCTAGATTTTCTTTTTACAATATTATGAAGATCCCTTAAAAAAAGACGATTTCCCTAATTTGGCTCGTCATTATGCTTTTACTATTCAAGTCCTTCCGATGAGACAAGCTCATGGACACATAGACAGTACGATGGACAGACGAACGGACATCAATAAAAAGGTAGGAGCAAAAGTTGTACTCATCTTGTACTGGCTTGCTAAAGACGTGATAGAACGACCTATAACCTACCTCCTAGTGGTGCTCCTGGTCAACGCTAGGCAAAGCCAGTTAATTCTGGTGACTATTCCTAGCGGCTAAAGGTTAAGGTCGATGATGTCTGCCAGTGCAATCCTTTTTGGGGGATAACTGGTAGTTACTAAATTTGGCCACTTGGTAACGAAGCCTTACCCAAAGGCACTAAATTTGGTACTGCGGGGAGATCGAATTGCCCCGAGAAGAGAACTCTTCGACTCCCCACGGAGACAAAGCGAACCATCATACATGGGAATGACGGCCGACTGATGGATCGTGAAACATCCAACCAGATGAAATGGTTGCTCATATCCCTTTAATATATGTGATACAAAGTTGAACTGATGGTATTGATTGATCACTTTACGAACGTGGCACTAGAGGTTTTCGAATCTGATTTGCGGAGGAGATTGCTGTGTGTGACTAGTAGGGAGTGGTTGTGGAGTTAAAAGCTGGTATATGCGTTGTTTGGAAAAGCCGAGCTGGTATATGCGTTGTTGGGAAGAGGCATGCTCTGAAGATAAGTAGTAAAATGAGTCGGATGCAAGAAGGTCGGACCGTTTGACGATACAAGAATGCATAAGAGAGATGTCAGAAAAAATTTATTATGGTAAGCAATGTCAATGTCGGAGTCTTTGATGAATCTTCGAGACGATCTCATTGGGAAAGGCCCTTCGGGAAGTTTCGCAGTGGCTATGGTGCCCACATCGCGGGCAGATCACAGATCGATGTGGAGGTGCATTCACCCAGGTGTTGCTGCTTCCAAAGCAACATGTTGTTAGGTAGGCCCGACACAATATCAAAGTATGGAGGGTATGCCAAAACATCACTCCAGCTTGTTACCGTCTTATAGCGGGGCGTAGGCAGGACGCATAATATCTATCCCAGTGCTCGAACACCGTGTGGTTAAGTCAACAAGACAGGCACGCACGTAAAACCCATATGACTTATCACTATTAACGTGATTTTAAGCCGATCCGTATAACAAAAGGTGCCTCTGGGTCAGGATATAAATAAACATACTTAAGGTGCCGGCATTTTGTAATTTTTTGTTGCCTAGTGTCAGTTATACCTGCAATGTTGATGTCTTTGATGGTTTACGTGCCTCAAATATAAATAGACAAAATAACAGCTTATAAACATGTCTTTATGTTGTTTTAAAGAAAAAATTATAGTAAAATGTATGTGAGAGTTTTATTTTCTGAGTTTACATCATTTTATTGAGAAAAGAAAATATGAGAAAAGGAGCCATATACATACATATTTATTATTTACCAAATATTGAACAGTGGGTGCAAAAATGTGGGTATAATCCAGTAGGGCTTTAAAACGTCATGTTGGATTTTTATAATTCAGGATGTCAAATTTAAAAAAATATATATGTATCAAAAAATACATAAATAAATAAACAAATATGAAAATAAATTTTCAAATAATACATAAAACCAATTAAATAAAAATAAATGTAAACAATGAAAAATTAAGGGCACTTCAATAAAGCTGGTGAATGCTGTACGACCATACATAGTCTAAAGATGTGTAAGTGTTTCGGTATTTTCTTTAATTTTTCTTCAAATCTAATTTTGTTTTTAATAAACTTTCATAAATGTTAACTAAATTTTTGATTAGTTTCAACTCAGTATTACAACTAATGCTGATGCCGATACTGAAACTTTAAATTCGAATACCAGGCAGACTAGAACATACAGCCGATAAAAGCTTATATACCAAATCTCATCTAAATATAAATTTGTATAAATGCGACCTTTAATTTTAATACCAGGATCAAGTGTACTGACATACTGATGGGAGAAAGTCGTTAAATCGACTAAGGCTTAGAGTCGTTCGGTATAATAAGACATGTAAAGTATTATTGTTAGTTACAAACATCAACACTAACTTATTAAATATTTTGTGTCAAAAATTTTCTTTTTAACGTGCTAAGACGAATATTTATTTACAATTTTTTTAACTCACTTATTTTATCAAAAAAAAAAAAAAAAAAATAACATAAATTTTGAACAATTAAAGGAAAATAGTGATTATTTCGAAAATCAAAAATCAGAAAAGCTATCTAAAAATTTGTATTTCAATTTTATTGTTATTTCCCAGCAAAACCTTGGTAATGATTAGTTATTACCGTTGCATTACTTGGTAATGTTAACTCCATATCTTTTGAATAATTTCAAGCTAAATGTAAGAACTTCCTGATAATGATTTATGTATATACTTACGGGTAATGACCACTGTTTGCATTAGTAAAAACTATAAATAATGAGTTAAATTTAATAAAACAAACTATTTCGCGGCGATAGTCATCATTTGACAATAAACGCAGCAAAAGCTGTTAAGTTTTACATTACATTATTTACAACAGATTGTGTGGTGTCAATGTGTTGTTTCTACAGAAAATTACTTTACTCCCTACATGTAACAAATTACTCAAAACCCTTCTTGTTATCTATAAAGTAACTAGTTATTTGTATTAGTACCTAGTAAGGTGCCGGTAAGGCCTTTCCTCCAATGACACCCCCATGTTAAAGTAATGGGTTTTGTAATGGAAATGTAACTACTGAACACTTTTGATTTCTTATTCTAAAGCTCATTACATGTAATGGAAAGTTTTGCTGGGTTTTTACTTTATAAGGTTAAGAAACATTTTTATGAAAATTTGCATTAAGTCTAACCATTTTCTAAAATAAAACCGATTTCCAAGCTATTCGTCATATAATTGAATATATCACTAACAAAAATATGAGAGCGAATCAAAATAGTGTTGCCAATATAAAAAAACACAAAATAAGGATAAACGTTTTTATTTTGATTCACAAGTGAAACTAAATTGTTAGAAAGTACCTTTAAACAAATAAGAAAATTATAGTCGGTCTAGACCGACTATAAGGTACCCTGTGCCATGGTCTTCAGTTTAACAAATTCGATATAGAAAATAAGCATAAACCAAATTTGAGTGCAGATAAGAAAAAGTTCATATCGGATGCTATATTTATATGGGAACTAGATCGAAAAATGGACCGATCCTGACCATATTTGGTAATGTCAATAACATTTTGAAAAAATATATACAAACCAAATTTGAGAAAAATTTGTGCAATATTTTTGTTTTTTGATAGATTTAAGTGAAGATCGGGAAGCAGCTCTATATGGGGCCTATTGCTAAGGATCTTCCTATAGGGTTTGTTTTTGGACTACGGATTAATGAATATACTAAACACATACAAATCCAATTTGACTGAGATCTATATGATAATTTGGATCTTAACTTATGTCGATTTCATAGGGGTCATTTGTATGGGGACTAGGTCTGAACATAGACCGAATTTCACCAATTTCATAGCGTTCATCCTATGGCCGACAAAAGCTTTTATACCAAATTCCATCAATATATATTCATATTTGCGACCTGTAGCTTGATTACAAACTTTACATGGATGGACAGACGGATGCACGAACATCGCTAAATCGACTCAGAAAGTGATTCAGAAAGTGATTCTGAGTCGGTCGGTATAATAAAAGATGGGTCTAGGTCAAAAATTTTTGGTAGTTACAAACAGCAGCACAAAGTCATTATACCCAAACCACATAGGGGTATAGGGTATAAAAAGTAATTTCAAAAAATTGTACCTTAAAAAAGTACATTTTAAAGAAAAGGTAATTCTTTAACCCTCCGAATAGTAAGTCTCCCGTTGGCTTTAAAATAGTGAAAAAGTCCGAGGGGACCTATAACAAATTGTATGGTATCTTGTTTTGATTGTTAATTTTAGATTATATAAAGTAAAAAAATGCCACAAGAACTGTTTTTTTTTCAATTTCAGTTTTAATAATAAAATACATGAGGAAATAAAAAAAATCACTGTTGTGACGCTTCCTGCTGATTTTCCAGCTCGAGTGTGCAGGTATTGCAACGATGCAGCAATGTTGAGTGCTCAGCAAAAACTGCTTTGTTGGAAGTAAAGCAATAGGCTCTGGTTTTACGCTAGCGTTCGTACTCCACACGACATAAATGGCATGATGGCCGATTTGATCGAAGCGCAAAAGAAGGTGTAGCTGCTGCTGTCGGTCTTGCTGTCACCTACATACAAGGAAAAAAATATTTAGTTTTTTCGCTTTTGTGTTTCAAAATTATTTTATGTTTTTCCATTATAGGAGACTACATCACTGAACCGATCGTCTTGAAATGTTCACAGTAGGTGACTGCCTATCTGGAAGGAAAAATTGGGGATATTTTTTTGGATTTTTCAAGTGGGCGTGCCACCTCCCATGTAAAGTGAATTTTTAACATCTAATTTTAACATATATTATCTGGAGTACTCGTACTATCATAGCCGGAGCTCTGAAACTATGCACATGTAAAGGGTGATCCATTTAGAAGTTCCCTACGTTTTTAAAGAAAAAAACACAGAAGGTTAAAATTTAATGGGGAATGTTTATTATCATTTGAAAGAACATTCTTTGGCATTTATTTTTTTGAAGATTGTGTCTATCAAATGTTGGCCGCGGCTACGTCTCAGATGGTCCATCCGTTGAGTCCAATTTTCGATGACTCGTTCGAGCATTTCGACTGATAATTGGCGAATGACACGCGTGATGTTTTGCTCCAAGGCCTGAATCGAAGCGGGATTGTCCGCATAAACTTTAGACTTTACATATCTCCATATCTAACGGTGTGATATCACATGATTTTGGTGGCCAATCGACCATCCCAAAACGAGAAATTATCTGGTCACCGAAGTGTTCTCTCAATAAATCCATTGATTGATGCGCTGTGTGGGAAGTAGCGCCGTCTTGTTGAAACCAAATGTCGCCGAGGTCACGAGCTTCAATTTCAGGCATCAAATAGTCGGTTATCATGGCACGATAACGGTCGCCATTGACGGTTACGTTCTCATCGGCATCATTTTTGAAGAAATATGGACCGATGATTCCACCGTGGACGTGGTCTATTCGGTCGAATATTATCCAATAATGAATGCTGGGTCTCAAGATGGGTGATGGTTTTGCGAATAGTACGCTCAGTAGGCCGATTATGTTGACCATAAGTTGAGTGAAGTGCACGAAACACATTCTTCACAGAACGTGAATTTTCGTAATAAAGTTGAACGATTTGTAAACGTTGTTCAGGCGTAAGTCTTTCCATGATGAAATACCAAACAATACTAAACAAAAATAACATGACAGCATGACATGACTCACCCGTGATCTGTCAAAAAAGGCTATCGAAAAAAATGTATCTACTTGGATCACCCGTTATATATTAAACTAAATTGATGAATTATGAAAAAATGGGCGAGATCGGGAAAATGGACGTGGCACCCACCATACAAAGTAAATATTTAATGTCATATATCTAGAGTACTGTAATAGATAAAAGTCTTGGGACTTAGTGTGAGTTCATAAGTTATCAACGTTAGTACTCGGAAAAAATGGGCGGGGTCAAACCAGTGATGGCAAGAGTCTTAAAACTTTCTGTACGTCAATTGGTTGTTAATGTCAATAGTTTTACCAAAAATGGGCGAGATTGGGTTCGTGGGCGTGGCACCTCCCATACAAACAAAATTATTTGGAGTACTATAAATCCGACAGTTTTGAAACCAGATGTGAGTTCACGAATGATGAGTGAGAGAAGTTATGTGAAAAATGGGCGGGATCAAACCAGTGGGCGTGGCACGTTCCGTACATGAGAAATATCTAGAGTACTATGATGGCCAGAGTCTTAAAACTTTCTGCACGTCAATTGGTTGTTAATTTCAGTAGTCTTACCAAAAATGGGCGAGATTATGTTACTGGGCGTGGCATCCCCCATAAAAAAAATATTATCCGTAGTACTATAAGCCCGACAGTCTAGAAATCAGGTGTGAGTGAGAAAGTTATGTGGATAAATGGTCGGGATCAAATAAGTGGGCGTGGCACCTCCCATTCATGGTAAATACATATCATCATAATTAAAAACGAAAATATTCACTAAAAATAAGTTATATGGCAAAACAACGTTTGCCGGGTCAGCTAGTAAATGATAAATGCAGCTAATGCAGCAAAATCTACCATATTGTAGAACATTGCAAGCGGAGTGCGGTTTGCTGATCGTTTGCAAGAATATTTGTCTAGCATCTGATTCATTGTATCCAAGCCGGGCTTATTGGCATTGTAATGCAGAACAACCATGGGCTCCCATTTTCAGTTATGTCTACATCGCAAGTAAACCGTATTGTAAACAGAAAAATTAGCGATTTATTCTTCTTCGGAACATATGAGTACAGTGGTTCATCGCATTTGCAGAAGCCAAACAATGAGCTGCAAACTGGACGCGTAGGACATTTCAGGAACTCAAGTGGTACAAATGTTTTATTTGAGCGTACTGTTTCAACAAATGCAGTTTTCTGCATTATTAATGTATACGCCATATCCAACGTGGAGAAAAAGTTGTCAGCATAAGTGCGCGGCCTGTTTTCACATATGTTTCCACTAACTGAGACACAACATTCTGCCCTTAATTTACCTTGCGTATTTGCGATATCAAAGCGAATGAATTTTTTGATGAACATATATCGTTATACGATTTTGAAAGCCCGAGATGCGTTGAACACTTTTACAGTGATTTTTCTAGTCACTTTTTTTTGGAACACATGTATGGTTCAGGTATTGAGCCCATATAACGTTAAGGAGTTGTGAGAGTTTGAAAAACGAAAGGTTTGGCACCCGAAATGTATGAACAAACAGCAAAATCTAAAAATGTTGAAATGCTTAATCACTTAAATCGAATAGAAATTAAAATATATAAATTTTAAATCAAAACTCTATATATCTTCCTATGTTGGACATGTCCAACATATTATTAGATTCGCCTCAAAAAACACCATGCACATAATATGAAAAAGAAAATGAACTAAAAACAGGTATTTTAAAAGCGGTCCAGGCTACTAGAGATTATCGCTAAATAATCATAAAATATGCTAAAGTTTAAATTAGAAGGAGAAGGTTCATCCAACACTTATTTTTTGTTGCATGAAGTCGACCCACCTTAATATTTATATTCTATACAACATACCTTATAATTCGTAATGAAAAAAGAAAACACATTTTTCCCTAACACATTTTTCCTTATAATTCGTAATGAAAAAAGAAAACACATTTTCCCTTAACAAAAATAGTAAAATTGTAGTTTAAGATATTTCTAACTTTAGTACAAATGCTTGGTTTTGGGTTATAAAAATGTGTATATTATGAAAAATTTATATATATATATGGCAAAAATAAAGTTTTTATATAAAATATGAATACATACATATGAATGAACACATGTATGAGTTAATGGTTTTATCAGCTCCAGATGGTTTTGAAACCGTAAGACGATTTTATAAATTTTCAATATACTCGTAATGATGAGAGTACACCGCACCCAACGTCATGCAACTTTTGAAATTTTGACAACTTTTTCTAAACATGTTCTCTACAAATTATAATGTTTTCCTTAGCAACATTAGGGTGATAAGTATTATTATTACAAAAAATTATAAATTGGAATTTCAACTGAATGAAATACTCATTATTTAAAAAAAAAAATCGTTTTCTTTATATTATACCCTATACCACCATGTGATCAGGGTATAATGACTTTCTGCTGATGTTTCTAACTACTCAAAATATTTGACTTAAACCCATCTTTTATTACACCGATCGACTCAGGATCACTTTCTAAGTCGACTTAGCGATGTCCGTCTGTCCGTCTTTGTGTCCATGTAAACCTTGTAATCAAGCTACAGGTCGCAAATATGAATATGTTTTAAAGAAATTTTGTATGTAAGCTTTTATCGGCCAAAGGATGAACGCTGTTGAAATTGATGAAATTCGGTCCATGTTCAGACCTAGCCCCCATGCAAATGGTCCCTATGAAATCGACATAAAGTGCCATAAGATCCAAATTGTCATATAGATCTTACTCATATTGGGTTTGTATGCGTCTATTACATCCATTAATCAGAAGTTAAAAAATAATCCATATGGGACTACTCTTAGTCATGGACCCCATATAGAGTTGCTTCCCGATCTTCACGTAAATCTATCAAAAAACAAAAATATTGCACTGATTCTTCTCAAATTTTGTTGCATATATTTTTGCAAAATACAAGAGACTTTACCAAACATAGTCAGGATCGGTCCATTTTTGGGCCTAGTTCCCGTATAGATATAGCATCCCATATGAACTTTTTCATATCTGCAGCCAAAAAAATTAATTTTCTATGTCCAGTTAGTTGGGCCTATGAGATGGTCTAGACCGACTATAATTTTCTTGTTTTAAAATTTTGTTTTATATATTTTTTCAAAATATGAGTGACTTTACCAAATATGGTCAGGATCGATCCATTTTTTCGACCTAGTCCCCATATAAATATAACACATGATATGAACTTTTTCATATCTGCAGCCAAAAAAATTTATAACAATGCCACTCAAATTTGGTTAATGCTTATTTTCTATATCCAACTAGAGATAGGGTCTCTAAACCATGGTATAGGGTATCGTATAGTCGGTCTAGACCGACTATAATTTTCTTACTTGTTTTTTCTTGCAATGTCTTTTTAATCTATGTATATATATTAGGGTGGCCCTTCGTTATATGGAGGGAAAAACAGAAGTGTTCAAACTGTCGGTCTCACCCCCTAGAAATATGCGAATAGCAAAAAAACTGAGAAATACAAAGTTTTGGGCCAATCAAAAAACGTTTAGTCGCGGCGCAAAGCGATTGAAAATTTCAAGTGTGTTTATATTGGGAAAATATGACTTTTTTCAGATTTTACGAAAATTTCGTTCTATAATTTAATTTTTCCGACAAGCTGTTACATAATTTGGGATCAGTATTAAATTATCCTTTCAAAAGGCTATAAAACTTCAAAATCAAATAAAACCTCGCCAAGAAATAGCAAATGCCCCAGACCACTTTTGTGCCGAAAAAAACTAGGTCATGAAATTTGATGGCATTTTTTTCAACTTTGAGAAATTGATTAAAGCCATCATTCTTTTTTGGTCTCTATACTTATAAGTACTCAGATATGAAGTATTGCGTTATTACCACGTTGTTAACCTATTGCGCATTGAGACCGAAAATTGGAAATTTTTTTGATAAAATTTTGAAAACTCCTTTTTCTAATTTGAAAAAATTTTCTTAAACAAAATTTAAAAAAATTAATATATTAATTTAAGGTTTTATTAAATACATGTTGCAGATTAGCTGTATGAATTTTTAAGTAAATCCCTCTGCCAGAATTTTTTTAACAAGGATTTTATTTTTGCGGATTTCGAGAAAACCTGGATTTTTGTGAAATATTCTGTAAATGTACTCTTTCTAAATACTTTGTATCAAAAATTCATCACTTTTCTACTTTTAAATGTTATATTTTATCTTAATAGCCTACGGTTTCGGAAAAAAGTAATATGACTCCATTAACCCTTTTGGAATTGGGGTCACATATGACCCCAAGATAATAAAAGACAATTTATTCAAAAAATTCAAATATCTTGTAAGTGCTGTTGAATTTTTAGATGCGACGTTTAAAATATAATAACCAAATGTGTAGAACTACCGTTCCTAAAAGTTAAATAAATCCGATAAATCCGAGAACGTTAACCCATTATTTGCCAAGGCCAACTTTGGATTTTAAGATATTTTAAAATAAAAATGACCTAAAACGAGTTTTTCTAATTCGTTGATACCACTATTTAGAATTTAAGAAAAATAATTCGGTTAATGTTTATTTATTTAACCCTTCAGTGTTCCTGAGATCAAAATTATCCATTGTGATATATCTCTGGTCCAATTATCTGCTTATTGCTCGCGAATATAAATTAAAACAACTTAAGTCATATGTCTAAAAAATAGAACGTTTTTCGAAATTCACTTTTATTTAATTTTGTAATTTATTCCATTAAGAGTAGTATTAATTTAATATTACCTTTTATATATATTATTATATTTGAAATTTACTTTTATTTAATAAACTATTTAAAACTGGGAAATAAAATGTTAGAAGTTTGAAAAGATGTAGGTGACATTGAAGATAATATAAAGCGACCGATTATTAAAAATCAAAAATGTCAACCATTATAAGTAATGGCATCTTCACCGATTGACCTGAAAAATTTTTTTTTTTGGCGTTTTTTATCAATATCCACCAAATTGGTGAGTGAGACCGCAAGAAATTCAACTATTACTTTATTATATAAAGTAATTTTATAACAAAATTGGTTAAAAGTTGTTTTAATATATATTCGCGAGCAATAAGCAGATAATTGCACCAGAGATATATCACAATGGAAAATTTTGATCTCAGGAGCACTTAAATAAATAAAAATTAACCGAATTATTTTTCTTAAATTCTAAATAGTGGTTTCAACGAGTTTAATAGAAAAACTCGTTTTCGGTAACTTTTATTTAAAAATATCTTACAATCCAAATCTGTCCTTGGCAAATAATGCGTTAACGTTCTCGGATTTATCCAAAATTTTTGGAACGAAACTTCTACACATTTGGTTATTATATTTTAAGCGTCGCATATAAAAATTGTACAGCACTTACAAAATATTTGAATTTTTTGAATAAATTGTCTTTTATTAGTTTGGGGTCATATGTGACCCCAATTCCAAAAGGGTTAATGGAGTCATATTATTTTTTTCCGAAACCCTAGGCTATTAAGATAAAATATAACATTTAAAAGTAGAAAAGTGATGAATTTTTGATACAAAGTATTTAGAAAGAGTACATTTACAGAATATTTCACAAAAATCCAAGTTTTCTCGAAATCCGCAAAAATAAAATCCTTGTCAAAAAAATTCTGGCTGAGGGATTTACTTAAAAATTCACACAGTTAATCTGCAATATGTATTTAATAAAACCTTAAATTAATATATTAATTTTTTTAAATTTTGTTTAAGAAAATTTTTTCAAACTTGAAAAAGGAGTTCTCAAAATTTTCTCAAAAAAATTTTCAATTTTCGGTCTCAATGCGCAATAGGTTAACAACGTGGTAATAAAACAATACTTCATATCTGAGTAGTTATAAGTATAGAGACCAAAACAGAATGATGGCTTTAATCAATTTCTCAAAGCTGAAAAAAATGCCATCAAATTTCATGACCTAGTTTTTTTTTTGGCACAAAAGTGGTCTGGGGCATTTGCTATTTCTTGGTGAGGTTTTATTCGATTTTGAAGTTTTATAGCCTTTTGGAAGGATAATTTAATACTGATTATATAACAGCTTGTCGGTAAAATTAAAGTATAGAACGAAATTTTCGCAAAATCTTAAAAAAAAAGTCATATTTTCCCCATATAAACACACTTGAAATTTTCAATCGCTTTGCGCCACGACTAAACGTTTTTTGATTGGCCTAAAACTTTGTATTTCTCAGTTTTTTTGCTATTCGCATATTTCTAGGGGGTGAGACCGACAGTTTGAACACTTTTTTTATTAAGGGTCAATTTATGATAATAATTAATTTTATGCAAATCACAATTCTGTGTGTATGTCACACATTATAATGAAATTCTATGAATTGTGAGTTGACTAAAATTGCTTAGCATACATTTAAGATTTTATAAAGTTATATATTGTTAATATTTTATTTGTTAGATTTATCGTCATTTTGCAGACATATTGCAATTACTACTGTAATTAATATGCAATTTTTAATTTTTGTTTAAATGGTGCGTGGTAAAGAAGAAGAAAGCATATATTTCAAAAATTCATAACTGCACTGTATTCTTAATCGGACCGGTTTCTGGCATTTCAGCCTTCATCAGCGATTTATTGAACATTGTGATAATTGTTATGTTTTTTTTTTTAATTGAATAGGTTGTTTCTATATGAAAATTTTTTCTACTTAGGGCAGCCGTGAGGTTTTGAACCGTGAACCTTCACATACACTCGTACTTGCACTTTTTGGTCAGCGCTTTAACACACTCACCTAAAGTCAGGCCTACGAGCAGTGTGGTTAGTTTTCGTACCATACAGCTTTACTTTGTATTAATTTCAGAAGATACAACTCTGTCCAAACAAACAATCGTTATTTTTGAATTTTGAATATTTTTTGCATTTATACTTCTAATTTCCACTATTCTCAGTTTTCGTAAGAGTTGTCATATGTGATGTACGGTTTTTGTACATACCTACAAATGCACTTTACATATATTTGAGATGACGCTTTATTTTTTTTTTAATTTTTTATACTTTTAACACATATTATAAATAAATTTTAAAATTGTGCACTTCTCCTCCATATGAACTATAACTGGGCCAATTGTGCAAATTGTCAGCCACGATATGAATGCAATTGCAATTGGTGAAAATCCGTTCATGTTCAGACCTAGTCCCCATTGAAATTAACACTTATGAGATCGACTTAAATCGTCATAATACCAAAATATGTCGGTCAGTTTGGGAGCCACCATATGAAGCTAATTCTCGATCTTCACTTAAATCTATCAAAAAAACAAAAATATTTTCCATATTTTTCTCATAGTTTGTATATGTTTTGCAAAAAAAAAAAAAAAATGGCCTTACCAAATATGGTCAAGATCGGTTCATATGTCGATCTAGTTCCCATATATACAAATATATGCTGCTCAAATTTGTTGAGTGCTTATTTTTTATATCTTATTAGTGGCACCTAAGAGATAAAGTTCCTAAACCATGAATAGGGTAGCGTATAGTCGATCTAAACCGACTATAATTTTCCTGCTTGTTTAATTTTAAATTTATTAAATGATAATGACCTTGAAAATGTAAATTAAATTAATAGTAAGTCAACCAAATTGGAACTATTATTATAAGATTATGTTGTTGATATGTTGTTTTACTTTGTCCCCAAAAATCTATAATATTAATAGGCTAGGCGATTTCTTGTGACTGCTGTTTTGTTCTACCATTTTATCCCGATTTTGAGCAATCGTATGTTATTTGAAAGGTATTTCTTTTTAGCCCGTTTGCAGATTTACAGATTTTTTAACTTTTTCCTTTATTTTGGGTAAATTCCATTTAAAGTTGCTACTAACACATACATAAAATTATGCATATGCTATGTGTGTTTTATTAAATTTTTTAATGTGTTTGTTAATGAGTTTGTTATCTTCATTCACAGTAAAAGTGTTGGTTTGTGAATTGGCTAAGTTGACAAATAAAGCCGCCTAGAAAATGCACTCGAATTTCTAGCGCTGGAGTCTGCTAGTTAGTATAAAATTATAAACTCCTGATGAAGTTGAAAAAAAGCCAACTCAACGTAGAGTTCATGATAAAATAATTTTGTTTTAATTTATTTTATTTTCATCTTAAATGCTGACCATCATGTAGCCCAGAATAAATAAAAATAAAAATTTTTCCTAATTTCGTTCTAAAGAACTCCGAAATTGTTAAATTAAAATTTTTTTCATATTTTTCATAATAAAATTGCTCAAGTCGTTCTCAATTTATGATAAAATTGTTGAAGAATCCTTTTCAAAAAAACTTTTAAAAAAATATTATTTTTAGAATTTTAAATTTCAACTGATTTTGTTGTTAGAGGACAATAGTTGGTTATCAGGTGTAATGAAACAATTTTCATATTGTTGCATAGTGCTGTTATTCCTAAACACTTTATTTTTTTTATCTTTTATAATCTATTATATTTCTTGGATACCCCCTTAAGTAATCGTATGCTAAAAACCAATAATAAGAAAAACTTAATTGGAGATTCTTGTGTATCCATTTCATGCGCAATTATTTGGTAATCAAACGTTTTTGTGAAGAGAATATTTATTATGTTTATGGTTATATGATATACATACGTATGTATGTATATGTAATGTGAAAACATGTTAATAGGATTTTCGTTTTTTGTTTTTGTTTTTTGTTAAGTTTTCTTCCCAAAAGTATTGTCTTCCTGATTATACAAGCGCCAGCAAATTGTGTAATTTATGATTATGTTGCTCAGATATATTAAGTTTATTTATTAGATTATACAATTTAAGACATTAAGCCGATTTATAGGTATAGGAAATCAATTGACAGAACTCTTATTGAGATAAATACAATTTCCTTTGAATTTTTATTGAGCTAAATACAATTACCTTTACTATATCTTTAACGAGCTCTGCAATTAATATTGTTATTGTTTTTCAACAAAATGTAACAAATTGTTTTGCATATAGAAAATTAATTTTGTAAACAAATTGTGTCACGTTTTATTCATTCATTAGGAGATGTTTTTTTTTTAATCGAACGTAATCATATTTCGTAAGTTTTTATAAGCGAAACTATAAGAACGATATAACAAAATATTTAATTTTTTCTTATTTTATTTATTATTTGCAATCTATCTAATAAATGATGATATTAATTAAATTTGATTATAATTACATATAATTAAATAACAGAATTATTTACTACATTAAGTAAAATCACTATATATTAATTAATTAAACTTGTATGAAATACCAAAAAATATTTAGTTTTTATACGGCAAGTCAAGAACATGCAATCTTTTAACTTTCTACTTTCATTTGTTTCATCCAGTATACATATTGCTAGAACATTAGGGTGATAGTTTAATCTGTCTAGGTATATTTGATAATAGTGCCGTATTTCTTCTTAAACAGTAGGAATATTTATGTCATTATGGATTGTATCATTGCCAACGTACATTCGAATTGCTGGCTCCACCCTATAGATGAATTCCATAAATTCATATGTTTTCAATAATAAGTTTTGAATTAGGTTTTAGCACCCTGAATAAACATTTGAGATTCATGTTTTGGCTTTGATGTGTTGTTTCCAAGTCAATCTTCTAGCCATGAGGATCCCAATGTATTTAATACAAGTTTTATCAAGAATAACATCCCCTTTTATTTTGACTGGTGGACAAATACCTGGACTCATAGAGAACGTCATGTGGTTTGATTTCCAGGTATTAATTTTAATTATCCATTTTCTACACCAGAACTATAGATTTAGAAGATGATTTTGGATGGCAGTTAAGGCGTCACACAGTGGCTGAAAATTGTTAACTGCTATAAAACTTCTGTTGGTACAATCGAAAATACAGTTATTTGCTAGACTTTAGAACAATTCGATTTTTTCTGTCTGAATCTGGCGGTAATTTTAGACAAGAAACTTTCTTGAAAAACCACATCGGTGATAGAATAATAAAGGGTTTTTCTTTTGCTTAGATAGAACTTAACAAAAGATTAGTTGTTAAATGAACTGTCATGCTGTGCTCACTATTTGAGATATATACAGGCTTGAACACCGCTATCAAATTATCCAAATTTACTTTAACATCAGTCATCGATTCACGCACCTTATAGGCGACTTCCATTTCGCGGAAAAATTTGCACATAGATATTGGCCTACACGCGGCCATATAGGCGCCATCCATTTCGCGGAAAAATTTGCACATAGATATTGGCCTACACCCGTATAAGATCCAAAGAGCCAGCTGGTGCAGGAATTAAGGACACGAGATCAACAATATTCAGCGATGAGCCTCAATTTTGTGTTAATGGATATGGATTGCGACCAATCCACAACAGACCCTACAGACTGTTTTGAATCGAGAAAAACTTATCTTTTGGTGCGGTTTACATGCTGATGGTATTGTGGGACCTTATTTGTTCAAAAATTAAACCGGAGCTCACATTACGGTCAATTGAGACCGTTACCGCACCATGATTAATGATTTTTTGTTTGAAAATATGGATGACATTGCTCCTGGCTGTGTATGGTTTCAACAGAGGGTATATATCAGTTTGTCAATCCATTTGTAACTCATTGAAATTAATTCCGGAGACCCCATAAGCTATATATAATCTTGATCCTTATAAAAGGAGAAGTCGATCTGGGGATGTGTGTCTGTCTGTCTGTCGGTCTGCCGATCTGTCTGTTTGTTGAAAACATTTTTTTATCCGCAATAGATTTGCAGGAGCTTGGTATCGAAATTGGAGCCTCTAGATCATATAGGTGAGGAACAACGTACGAAAATGTAAAGATACAAAATTTGAAATATACAAAAATGTGAAAAATGTTTATATATAACATGATTACGGTAGAAGGCTTTTTCTATTGCTTCAACAATACGTATCATTTTCTGTTTTGTGAATAAAATGAAATTATAAAATAAAATACTTGTCAAGAACAATAAACACGTTTTTCAATTACAGTACACATAGTGAGTGAATGCGCCTTAGAGAATGACAAAATTATCATTTTAAGTACCTAAAGTATTAGTGGCCAAACATGTATAAGTATTCAAACCAACTGGAACTTTAATAACTGCAAGTGTAGGCAGTCGATATGCATGCGAAAACTCATACAATGTTGTATCCCAGTACAACTGGATATAAGTAAAAATTGTGTATTTACCTGCCATACCCATTCTTATAAAGGCCTGTACGCAGCTTGCTAAGGAATCAAAAACTTCATATAAAAAAACGCTTCAGAAATGCTTAAGGAATTTTTCTGTCAAAAAATTTCTGTTGATAGTCCGCAGCTTTTTAAAAAAGTAGTATTGTTTTTACTACTTTTTTTTTGACGTAAATGAACTTAGGCAACCCAGGCTATGAGCAGGAATATCAAATTTTTCGTTCTTTCTGAAAGGAATTTTGACAGGAGAGGTAAGCATAAACAAAATGTAATATGCTAAAAAATAAAAGTTATTTTTCAGTTGCAAACCTGGGAAAAAACGAACAAAATTCGGCAAAAAAAAAACAAGCGGATGGGTAATTTTGATACTGAGCTTAAAAAGCGTTTAGCAGGCCAAATAAAGCAGAACCGAAGAATTGATTTGTTTTCAATTTCACAATTCTTAATAATTGACAGAAAACAGCTGATTTCTAGCGTTGCACTGAAAGGTACTTTTGTCCATTTTTTTTCTTTAAGAAATATATGAAAATTTTCTGTTAAGATTCCTTAACAAGCTGCGTACAGCTCTTAAGTATGAAATACAAATAAGTATGTATGTACATTAGACTGGACTTTTTTTGTATGGGAATTTTTTTTTTTCAAAAAGAGTGTACCGCCCCCTCAAATTGTTCCTTTTTACGTAAATAATGAAAATCCAAAAACTTAGACTGATAGCCCTAGGTTAAGGCGTGGCACATGCCCACTAAAGTGGCTAAAACTGGTTTATATGGACTTTTCAAGAGACAAGGCACACAAATATAAGTAAAAATGTTTCATATATATTTGTCATATATTATTTTATTGAAATTAACTTACGTTTACTTATTTCTATGCTTTATAAATATTAAAACTTAATCACAAAGGTCTGATTTATTAATGCTACTGTATTTCTTCCTATAATCAGTTACTGTTTGCAAGATATATTGTTTCTCTTTTTCGTTTTTTGCTAAAGCTGCATTATATTCTTCCATGAGTTTAACAAAACGCTCTGCAGTATCATTAACAACATGTAAGTTTTGTACAATATTCATTCCTTTTTGAAATTCGGATTCATTGTGCCACTTGGAAGGGTCAAGTTTTAGAAAGTTAGTATCAATATTAAATCTTTCAAAAAAGCTCAATGATTTTTTATTAACAAAATCTGAAATTTTTTTTTGTTTTATTTCAATCAAGTTGGTTACTATTCTTTTGTGCTCATTATTATGTTCTTCATTGAGATTTTCAACCATTTTTCTCTTATCTGCAATGTCTACAGCATTATCAAAAAATGAAAGAGCTGCTGCTTCTGGTGTCAGGTACCACAAGTGATTCGAAAACTTGCGAGCTACTTCATTGCTTATTATTTCATTAAATTCATTGAATTTAATAATATTTTTAATAAAATTTAAATCATTTAAGGGTGCTTTCGCGGCTATTGGCGCCTCAATCCACGGTCTCAAATAAATTTTCAAAATGAATACACTTATATCTTGTATAGCATTTGACTCATCTGAGGACATTGAGAATTGGTTGCGAAAAAGAAAAATCTTAAGCGTATATATAGCTTTAGCCATCCATCGGGCATGATGCATCGCTCCAGGTGATTTAAACTTTACAGGCTCTGTGTTTCGACCAAGAAATATAAGACTTAATTCCAATAACTCCTTGTAGTCTGCCCTGGGATGTTGTTGAGTGACATAGTCATGAGCAAATTGAGCTAATTGATTTTGTTCAGTTTTGTTAAGCGCAAGATTTATTTTTTCATCGACTATTCCACTTGCAAATTTTTGCTGATTGATTTTGGGCCAATTTTTTTTAAAACGCTGGAATATATCTAATGATGGTCCACTTGATTTTAAATCATATTTTACGAAAGCACTCTTCAGCAAGAGTTCATACACGTGATGACGGCAAGGAAGATATAACAATTCTCTATTGAGGTGTTGTTCCAATAATATACAAGTTCCTTGTAATCTTCCTGTATTTGTCGCTGTAGTATCAAAACATAAAGCTTGTACCTTGTTTGGAAAAAATGTTGGTAATATTTACTGTTATAAGAAAAAATTGCTTTTTAAATACCTTTTCTGTTAGATTCCATTCATTTAATAGTTTTAGTATGGCGTCTGTCTGTTCTTTTCCAGTACCAGCTGACAAGGCAGGTACTCTAAGTAGATGTTCAATGCCATTTGTTGTTACCACAACTGGTAATCTGTCCACTTTTTCATTTCCTGTGATTGATGGTAAAATTTTTCCATCCCAATGTACCGTGATTTGATTTACATTTTTGTTTTTAAAATCCATCATCAGATTTGTAGCAGTTTCCGAACGAAATTGTTTACGGCAAAGCCGAATCGATGTCTTACTGATTACCAATGTACTGATATCATGTTTCAATGCTTCAGCCACAGATATCAGAATACGTACTGCGTCCCTGTCACTTACCTTGCACTTGTCTAAGGTCGCAACAAGCTTTGGAGTTATAAAATGTGTCATTCCTCGTTTTCTGTTTTTTGGTTGTGAGTTACAGTTAGAAATTTGATCAGTATTATAGTCACTATCGTATTCATCACTTAGTTCTTCTGTATTGTCACTATAATCATTCGCTGTCAGGAATACTTGGAATTGTTCTTCGCTCTGCTTTTCTTTTCGCAATACCCCTTTCTCAATACGAATATTTTTTCGCTTTTCTTTTTCAAATAATGAACGATCGCATCCTACCATTGCACCAGGTCTACCTTCTTTACGTTGATTTTTCAAAAACACTTTATCTTCTTCTATTTTAATTAAATCTAACGCATTTCCGTGCGCAATGTCAAATAAGTTATTCATATTTTTAATAAACTCATCTTCTCGCTTTTTTTGAAGTGGTGTGCTGCGTTTGCACGTTTTTTGCAGATTTTTCCATTGTTGATATAAAGCTTCGACTTTTTGAACGCTTCTATCAATTTGGCGAACTGGAATACGAGCTTTATTCCAAATAATTTCAGCCTCTTTGATAACCAGATACGCACTTGAACGAAGATCCAATTTTACTTTGCGCATGTTATAAAACAACACTTTCAAAATTTGGCCATTGGAAGGCAGCTTAGATCCAATGATTTGGCTTTCATCATATTCTAATAAATAAATTTTTTCACTAGCTCTTGTGTCCATTTTGCAAATACCATCAAAATCAATTCTTTTAATAGCAATAATGTTTCTATGATTCCTGCTTTGTTTATTGCTTGAAATCAACTAACTGATGGATAAAGAACTTACAATAATATTTTGCTTACTTAAAAGGGACTTTCCCTTTTTTACATATTCATACATACATACGTACAACACAAGTGTTACCAGATGAGTAAAATTAAATCAAGTAGACATAATTAAGTGCATGTAAGTTTAAAATGCGCTTTTTTGTACATATGGATTTCATTTATCTTTATCTCTATGTATTATCATTTTTTTTAACTTCAAACAAAAAACCGTGTAAGATCGAAAACGTGTAAAACGAGTACCGTGTAAAACGGGGGATAGGTGTACTGATCAGATGTTGACTTTCCCCTGTGGTTGCCAACATTTCATTTAGCAATTAGATATTTGTTTACAGAGTTGTATTTTTGCGATTTTTTTTAAAAAAAACTCATGTTTAAAAACTGTTATACAAATAAGTAGTAACTGATTATAGGAAGAAATACAGTAGCATTAATAAATCAGACCTTTGTGATTAAGTTTTAATATTTATAAAGCATAGAAATAAGTAAACGTAAGTTAATTTCAATAAAATAATATATGACAAATATATATGAAACATTTTTACTTATATTTGTGTGCCTTGTCTCTTGAAAAGTCCATATAAACCGGTTTTAGCCACTTTAGTGGGCATGTGCCACGCCTTAACCTAGGGCTATCAGTCTAAGATTTTGGATTTTCATTATTTACGTAAAAAGGAACAATTTGAGGGGGCGGTACACTCTTTTTGCGGGAAAAAATATTTTTAGTCCAGTCTAATGTACATACAGTATTATAGGTATATTTAGAGTATATTTGAACTTCAGTGTACTTAGAGTATATTTTTACAAAATAATTTTTACAATATAATACCAAAATTTGCCAAGAGAAGTTAACGTACAGTAAAAGTAAAGTTGATTGCCCACGTATAACTTTCCTCAAACCCAACGAATTTGCAAAGAGAAGTTAACGTACAGTAATGCCAAAATATGCCAAGATTAGTTAACGTACAGGAAAAGTAAAGTTGATTCTCCACGCATAACTTTCCTCAAACCCAACGAATTTAAGCAGTTAATAGCTCAAAAGAAGGAGCTTGATCCACTGAGTGTTCTTAGACCTATGCCAACAGCCTACGTTAGAACTCTAGTTATAGAGGTTTGAGAGAAGAAAAATATTGAAAAAAATCTTGAATGCAAAGTTTATTCATAAATTCTTTTAATATATAAGAATATGCGTGTTTCTAATTTTTGTACGGTGCCGGACACATTCATGAACGTGTTTCGGTTCAATATTTCGTTATCGACACGAACATTTTTCTATCACGTTTTTTTGTTTCGAACCCGTACATCTAAAAATTCGAGATCGGAAAAATAACAATTGTTTCAACAAAATTTATTAAAAAAATCTAAAATAATTCATTAGCAGTTATAAAAAAATTAAAATAATAAGATAATAATAAAAATAACAGAGAAATTTTACATGTTGTTTATGATTTAATTTCGTTTTTTCCGACCGCGAGTGGATAATGTTTTAATTTTTGGATGTACGCGTTGAAGAACATGTTATGTTTTTTTAAGGTGTGTTTACACTATGTGTATTTTCCACATGTAAATTCAGTTTTACGATCCATACGTAATTCCGTGTGTGTGTCAAAATTAGCGTTTTACATACGATTCATAATTTTTGCGTTCAAACGTACATATGTATTTCCGTATGACATAACCTCTAAATGTAAACAACAGCTGATTTAATTTGTGAATTTAGAAAAATTTATTGTTAAAAATAAAGTTATATGTTTTATATATTTTTTAATTGTTAATTAATATTAAACAATTTATTTTTCTTTCAATATTAATCTTTATAATTTACTCTTTTTTTTCTTTCGCCACAAGCAGTGTTGTATTTTCATATGTTTGTCTTGCCAAAATAGAACCTGCTGTAATTGAAAAATTTACATATGTCTTGCAAAATGTGTTGTACATAAACAATGTTTGAAAGGGTTCACACTATGTGTACAAATTACACGTGCTAAAAAACTAAGAAAAACACAAGCAAAACACGTAGTGTGAACGCAGCTTTAGCAGTACACGTGCAAGAAAACGAACTTATAATAAAGCTACACTCGAATCTGTGTGGTTTATGTGTGTTCGAAACAAAAAATGTTCGTGTAGATAACGAAATATTAAAACGAAACACAGTCATGATTGTGTTCGGCACCGTACAAAATTTCGAAACACACAACTGATATGAAAATAAAAATATGTGTTGGCTGCCTTAGAAAAGAAGATTGTGTGTTTGATGTGTGTATTTTTGGAACCTTGATTTTTTTAATATTCAAATAAAAATTCGTAAAAAGATACTATTTAAAAAAAGAAGACACCTTAGAAAACTTAATGATTTGAAAGTGACTAACGAACGAATACAAAAGTTGTATTAAAATTTAGATAATTAAAAATTGATTCCATTAAATAATTTCCAAACGATTATTTGTATTTTAGTATTAAAATTTTTATTTGAAAGAGTTATTCCAACATTTTATTACACCTTTTTCAATTGTATTTCAGAAATCATCAAATGTATTTCTGAAATTTTTAAATTTATTTCAGAAAATATCAATTGCATTTGGGAATGAAAAAGCAGTTTACCCTACAATAACAAAAATGTTATTGTTTCTATTAAATGCAGTCACAGAAAATGTTTACCAATATTTGGGCTTGCTTTCTATGCAATGGAAAATAAACTTACAAGAGCGGACTCGACATGGGCAGAAGAAGAGGACTTAATTTTTTTAAGCTGCCACAGTATAAAAACCAGGACAGGAATCGGGTATGAAGTTTTGGATTCATCGTGGCACCCGATTTTGATAACATGATTTCGTAAAAATGCGTTAACGAGAAATGTTTCAAATGCAATTTTATACTTAATGAATATGATTTTGTAAAGTGTTCGGACTACAATATTTCTCATTTTCAATTAATATTTTCTTAAATACAATTCATAGTTTCTGAAATATAATAATTAGTTATTTATAGTTCGATTCGAGATCATGTATATATTTTCTAATACTAGAAAAGATAATACTTTATGCAATGTAAGAGAAATTTGGAAAAAAAAATTGAAGACAGCGCTAGATGGAGTAGCTACTTTCGAACAAAGCGACTTGTTCATCTTCAGCATCCTTCTGCCTATTGCTTCAACTCATGCTTAATCAACTATTTAACTCAATATTAGAAAGAAAAGAACATGAGAAATGTTTTTTCTTTCTTTTCATACGAGAGTTAGAACGAACAAGCGGAGTTTTTTCCAATTTATAGCTTTCTCTACATTAACATCGCTTTGATCAATTACAAATCTCGTAATGTGAAAAAAGCTCTTTTGTTTTGCCAACCGTCCCATAGATGGGAACTGTAATGGCATGTGAAATCTTAACAGATTTATCACATTCTGAAATATATTTGATATTTTGTAGCACACATTTGATATTTTCTAAAATACATTTGATAATTTCTGAAATGCATTCGTTATTTTCTATAATATTGGAAAAGGTGTAGTGCCCGGCCAAATGGAATTTTTTTAAGGCCGATGCAGAAGTTGACAAATTTTTCAAAATTCTGCCTAACCGAACTTTCTAATGAAATCATCAAAAAACTTATGTATGTTATAGATTTTAAGATAATTTACTTTATTAAAATAATTTAAAAAAAAAAACATATTACTGATAAAACTTCCTAACTATACATCCATACAATCTGTTGTATTCAAACGCGCTTGTAATTTAAGTCCTTAATGTACTGTAGCTAAATTTGCATACTTATGCACACGTCATACTCGAGAGTTTATGTATAAAATGCACCAAATATTTAGATACATATGTACATATAATCCATAATATTTATACAAGCATGTTCTTTAAGTTATTCAAGTTGGTTGTGTAGAGATATGTTTTGTATAGGTATGAAGTAGACCCATAACTGTAGCAACGCACATGTGTTTAATACGGTATTTTAGTTGTTGCAAGTATGGATGTACATTAGGACGGGTCGATTTGTATGGAGGCAAAAAAATCGCTCGTGACAAGGAAAATCATATTATAGGGATCAAAATAAGAAACTTTGCCCAAGTAACCATACCGCTAAAACGAATTCTGATGTCCCGACTTTAGACCTGTCTGTCTGTCTGGCTGTCTGCCATGGGGCAACCCCATTCCCCCTCATGCAATTGATATGAAACTTGGCCCATAGTCTTGTTGTGACTACAGATTAATTTTGGGGCGGTGACTCAGAGTCACGCATAGTCACGGAGTCATCTAAAAGTTATTTACCCTCATCCAATCGATCTTTTTGAATAACATAACATAGTCAAGGCATATGATTATTATTTATTTGCAGAGTAGAAGATACGTATCGTATGAGTGTTAATTTTAATATTAAATCAAACATAGTCAACCCAATTCTAAACAAAAAATGGTGATTTTTTGAAATTTTTGTATAGGGTACCCCCCAAGGGGGTACCGGGGGTGTGCCACTGGCATGTGTTGGTCGGCCCTCCAAAGTTAGTTGGGGTTGATCATGAATTTGGACTCGATTGGGGCACTCTAAATGAGTCAAAGTGAGACGGACAGACAGACAGGTCAAAAGTCGGGACATCAGAATTCGTTTTAGAGGTATGGTTCCTCGGGCAAAGTTTCTTATTTTGATCCCTACAATATGATTTTCCTTGTCACTTGGGCGATTTTTAGATCGACCTGCCCTAGTATACATAATAACGAAAAACATGAGTAAACACTTGTCATTTTTTTTATTTTTTTTTTTTACTATTTATTGTCACTCGCTGGTGTATGTGTATCAGCTATGCATACACATTTTTGTTCGCTTGTTGATTTGTTTTTTTTTTTTTTTGTACATGTAGCATAACAAGCAACAAAATATGTGTATACAATAGGGTTGCCACATGGCCTGGAATGAGCTTGATTGTCAAGATAAAATATATTTTTTCAAGCTAAAACACTTGTTCACGTTTAAAAGTTAATTTTTAATTTTTAAAATTTTAAAAATGTAATATTAAAAAAATGATTCTTATATTTTTTCCCAAAGCCCATAACTCATTTTAATTGTTAACTTAAAAAGTGCCAACACTTACAATTCCCCCCATACATAACATTGACTTATTGCTTGATTTTGTCCAACAAGTGATTGGAATTGTTTTGTTGTTGTAAATAATAAGTTTAAATTATTTAATTTTATATTTGTTTAAGAAATTTAATATATTTTTATTTATAGAATAATAATATTGAGTCTTCTGTTGTCCATTTACCATGGAAAGTAACGAAGATACTCGACCTTCAAAAAAGGGTAGATATACAACATTCTGCGACAGATGGATTGAAGAAGCAGAGTATTATCTCAAAAATTGTCACACTGCATGATAAACTTCGTTGTTCCGGCAGAGCCAAAAGAGAATTCAAACATATCCAGGTCTGAACTAATGTGCGATTTTCACAATGTTCACAGGCCAAATCAAATTAAGTTCTACTATATATTGCGACAGTAAAATTTCTAGTAAAATAAGTTGTGGTCGTACTAAAGCAGCAGCTGTAACACAAACCGTATGGGCAGTTTTTTCTTTTCAGTAAGCGGCGACGCACTGTGTGGTGTCAGCGGCCAAAAATAAAAGAAAACGATTTTTGGAATTTTAAAAATCTGTTGAAACAGTTTGATAAACTAGATTTCAAATTACAATAATCAAAAAGAATTTTTGAAAAAAAAATATTTTTGACAAAGTTATAGCCAATCAAAGTTGAAAGTTTTTGGTAAGTATGCAATATGCACACAAGAAACGTGAAAAATAGCGTATATACAAATGGGTTAATTTAACGTAAATTGTCGATAATGCAGTTAAATTGTTTATAAATATTAAAGTATGACATTACTAAAATATGGTAACATATTTTTTTTTTACATTTAATTCATCATGTGTTTTGTACCGTAATTCTGAATGTAAACAGAAAGAAATTTTTTTAATTGTTTACAACTTACAAGTTTATAGAAGGTCTAAAAAAAAGTTTATTCGAGTTTATTTTTGATACTTTAATATAATATTGATACAAGTATGTACATTAAAAAAAATGGGTCTCTTTTGCAGAGCTTGGCAGAATAGTCAATTTTTTTCACTTTTTCAGTGTCAAGGCAAGTGCAAATTAGGCAAATTTTCTATATTTGGCACAAACATGCAACACACTCCCTAGCCCTTATGGAAATTAAAAATCATTTAGAATATAAATTTAAGACACAATTGCAACAAAAAAGTATTGTAAGACTTAAATCAATTCTAGCTAGAATAAAAAAAATTGGGAAAAATGCTACAGAAAGAAATCTGTGTTTGAAAACAAAAACTTTTTCTGGCTAAATTCATTTTTTGATGTGGAAGAAGTTGATGAAGAAGTGGAAGAAGTAGAAGAAGAAGAAGAAGTGGAATAAGAAGAAGATATATACATTGTAATATCATTATGTGAATATTTATTTTTTATAATATAATAAATAACATTTTTTTTTTATTTATTAAGGGACCAAGTACAAATCGTAAAGGAAGACCAAGAGTAGGCTTTAATGAAAGTTCTGAACGAACCAAAAGAAGAAAGGTAGATGATCTTGTGAGGTCTACATGCCCTGAGCAATTACGAAGAGCTGTTCAAAGAGTATCTAGCCCAACTCCAGAAACTTCTATTTCCATAGAAAAGGCTTTAGCATTAGTAATAGATAATGATCTATCGTATAGACAATATGAAAATATGCGAACGGTTGTAAATGATGTGCACAAGAACTGTTTTCCATCATATTATAGTCTACAAAAAGCAAAGAAAAAATATATTCCGGAAAATATATCAATATCAGAAACGTCAGTAAAAATACCATTACAAAATATTTTAAATATGACAGCCAAAAGTTTATTAGATTTAAATGATTTTGAAACCCAAAATGATGTAGTTTTGGAAATTAAATGGGGATTTGATGGTAGTTCAGGCCATAGCAATTACAAACAAAAGTTTAATGATCCAAATTCGCGGGATGAATATTTATTTGTTGCTTCATTTGTTCCATTAAGATTTTTAGACTGGGCTACAGAAAACAGTTTATGGAATAATTTAAAACATTCCTTAATAAGGTATTATCGTCCAATATGCTATTATATGGAAAAAGAAAATTCGGATTTGGTTAAAACTACAAGGGCAATTATTGAGAAAGAAATATATAATTTGCAAACATTTGATTATGTTTCTGATAAAAAAAACATTACCGTTCATTTTGACATGAGATTAACAATGGTAGATGGAGCTGCTCTTAATGTGTTAGCTGATAACAAAAGCAGTTCTTCTTTTTTGTTTGCGGTGCAAAACCCACTGAAATGAATTTAATTCAAGTATTTGAGAGGGACCTTAAAAAAAGAGAAGAATTACATAAACACGGATTATCAACATTACATGCATGGATAAAATTCTTTGAGTGTATTTTACACATAGCTTACAGGTTGCCTCTAAAAATTTGGATAGTTTCAACAAATGATGATAAGCAAATTTTAAATCAAAGAAAATCTAAAATTCAGGAAGATTTTAAAAAGGAGCTTGGATTAAATGTAGATAAAGTTAAAACCGGTTTTGGTAAAACAAATGATGGGAATACTGCGAGACGGTTTTTCAGCAACATTGATGTCTCATCTAGCATAACGCAGGTTGACCTATCACTAATTAAAAATTTTTCTCTGATTTTAAAAACTATTTCAAGCAGTAAAACAATAAATATTATAAATTTTCAACAGCTGCTTAGAGAAACATGGAATTTATATGTTCAAAAATATTCTTGGTATTGTATGCCTGTTACTGTCCACAAAATACTAGTTCATGGAGCAGAATTTATAAAAAACTCCAAGATTCCAGTAGGTATGTTATCTGAGGAAGCTATAGAAGCCACTCATAAAGTTTTTAGAAAAACTCGTTTAAACCATACTCAAAAAAATAGTCGTACAAATACTAATAAAGACCTAATAGAAAGAATGGTTTTGCAGTCTGAACCAAAGTTATCTATACAAATAAAAGAAGATAAAATAAGTAAAAGGAGTTGTGAAGAAATAAATGATTTCATTATTGAGGAAAATAATATTTATGCGGATAATCAAAAAAATTTAATAAACCAGCTTGAAGAAAATTCTAACATTTTCTTTTTTATTGTATTTAATAAATAAAAATTGTTCAAAACATTATTTTTTATAATTTATTTAAATAATAAAACAAGTGTAAACATTAAAAAGTAACATTTACTTTACTTTCCATTTGAATTTTTTTCATTGAATTTTTTTCGTTTTTAAAAAAATTTAAGACAAAAAATCGCCAAAAATTTTATTAAAAAAAAATTAATATAAAAAATTGTTAAAAATTATTAAAATTGGATAAAATTTGACACACACATTATTCTTGTTACAAGTGTTTCGTGTATCAAATTAATTTAAAAATTTAATTTTTTGTTCACTTTTTTTTTAATTTTTTGAAAAAGTACATTTTTGAGAAGGCGTGTCCTTGCTCCGATTTGGATAAAATTTTATCAAATCATTTAGGGTATCAAACTAAATGACTATACAAAATTTCATAAAGTTCGGACTTCTTTTCCATCTTTTATGACGTTTTTTAATTTCAGGATATATGGGAAGGACACGAATCCTTGCTCCAAAGTTTTTGAAATTTTAATATTTTTTTTCTTTTATCAAATAAAATACGTGTGCCAAATTTCAACTCTTTACAACCACTCCTTCTATTTATGGCCACTCGTTATATGAAATCACGACACTGTGCGACGCATCAAACATTGGAAATGTGAAAACGTATCCACATGTCGTTCAATATTTCGATCCTGAAACAGGAATACATCAGAAAATTTTGGACTTTTATGAAGATCCAAAAGAGGCTTCTAAAGACATTTTTGGCTATATCGTAAGAATAACAAAGGAAAATAACCTTAACACACAGCAAATTACATCATACAGTGCTGATAACGCGGCAGTAAATTACGGTGTTCATAATTCCGTGTTTAAGAAACTTAAAGATGTAAACCAGAAAATTATAAATGCCAATTCCAATTGCCATGTAATAAAGAACTGTATCAAAAGTGCTTTAAATGCTTTATCGGTGGATATTGAAAACATTGTGATTAAAACTTTCAATGAATTTAGCTCATCAGCTTTGTCAAACGAAAAGTTAAAGGAATGCTTTGAGTTTGCATGCATCGAATACAAACGTATACTTCGGAATGTATCCACACGATGGCTTTCCCTCTTGCCTGCAATTGACCGATTATTAGGTTCTTGGCCTGCAGTTAAAAGGTACTTTTTGCAAAAAGGAAAATACATCTGAGAAGAGTTATCTGGGAATTTGTATCATATGAAATTTCAGATACTGAACTAAATAATGAACTGAACTAAATAATAAGAAAATTTTAAATAATGATATTCAGACATTCAAATTAGAAGCAAATCAATTTTTAACAAATGCTATTTCATACCTACAGCAACGATATGATTTCGGAGACGAATCAATTTTCAAACAAATATCAGTTTTAAATCATAAATTATTTATTTTATCATGGGATACATTATCGGAGCTTCCAGAAATTTTACAGATATCCAATTCTATTGACAATAACATGTTATATACAGATAATTGCTGTCTTCGCGAAGTGTTTGATCAATTGCCAAAAGATATTCCGATTGACATAATATGGTCTTACTTTTTCAAAAAATGTGACAAAAATAACTTAATTAATTTATTTAAATTGATCTCATTAATTTCTTCTATTCCAATCAGTAACGCTTAACTGTGAAATAACGTTTAGTATATTAAACAATTTATATTCTAAAGAAAGGAATAGAATATCATTTGACCTTATAAAGGCTGAATTGTTAACAAGACAAAATTTTGATGAAAATTGTACAAATTTTCAAAATTTTTTATTAACGCCCAAAGGAAAGAACTGCTTAAGTCTGTTACTAAAATTACAAAGTATATTTGGAAAACTTAACATAAAGCATTACTACGATGTAAATTACTTGTAAAATGTTTATATTATTTGACAAAGACTGAATTGTAATTGTTTTTCTGTAATTTGTATGTTTTTATTTTTTTTTTTAATAAAATTTAGCTGTTTTATACGTATGATTAATATTATTTGTCAAGATATTTGTTTGAAATCAAGCTCATTTGAGCTGAGTGTCAAGCTGGCTGGGTTTTGGGATGTGGCAAGCCAAGTATACATCGCCAATAAACAAAGAAACAAAAATGTAATTCTACGTGTTAATATTTATGATCCTTGCATTTAGTAATTGCTTTCAAGAATAATGTTGGATTGTTTATTTCATATACATGTTATAGCATAACATTTGAAGAATCTTAAAAAAAATTTCCAATTAAAAATTTTAATAAATAAGTACGTGGCAGCAAATCTCCGGAGGCGTTGTTGTTTTGCGGTGAATATCATAAATCGTTACGGGATCATGTGAAATAAAAAAATCGGAATACGTTTAAAAGGTGATATGTTTCCGGAGGTAACGCCGAGGAGTTTTTTCAATTTTTTTTTTTTTTTTTTTTTTGGCAGCATTTTGAAGTGACAAACACGATTTTTGCTATAAAATTTCGGGAATTTGTTGTTAAAAAATGGGGAAGAAAATGGGAAATGAAAAAACTCTTCTGTGTTACCTGGCGATTTATGTGTAGAAATAGTGTGTAAAATTTCGAAAGAATCGGTCAAGTACATTTTGAGTTATGATGTTCATGAACTTCTAACATTTATTTGCGAGAAAATCGATTTAAAATATTTAAAAACTGATTTATATATGATATACCGTATGAGGCCGGTCTAGTAATTAAAGATTTTTTTAAGTTGGAAGTACTTATGCTTTCAGCATATTTTTTTCAATCTAGTGTTGTTATGCATTTAGCCTAGTTTAATTAGCTGTTATACTTGTATATTATTATATTTGTAATTGTGTTATACTTTTTGGTTGTTGAATTAGTGGTTAGTCTTCGATATTGTTATATTTGTAATAGTGATATTCTTGATGGTTGTTGAATTAGCTGCAATAATTTTACTGCACCAATACACTCAAGACTCACACCGTTTTTGCCTTAGATTTCTACCCCCCTGAGCGTGTAGATGTTTACACATCAAAAAAATTTTTTTATACATATACCCAAATATTTATGTCAGCTAATTTTATGTTTAAATAAAGTCATTTCATAAGGGATCATCACAAATAGAAAAGGCAAACATTCGCCTAGTTACGAGTAGATACCAAAAATAATCAACTTAATTTAAGGCCAAACAAAAAATGTAAATAATTCAAGACAATACTATCCACAAGTGTGAACCCAACATAATTATAGAGAATTTTAACGACCTACTTCAATCATTCCTAGTTTCCTCACACAGCATAATTTTAGGCTGATAATGCATTACCACAATTAGAGCATATGGTGTAGGCTTGTTGCTGTGTGGTGAGTTAGCCACACACATATATACATACACGAACACACACACATTAGTTATGATAACAATGTTTTTTTTTTTTTTTTTGCATTTTAATGAGTTGATTACGGTAATTAAATTACAAATGCAGAAACTTAGATTTCCTTCTGCACACCCACCGATTTAATTGGAAAAAATTTATACAATAAGAATAAACCCTAGAAAAAATATATTGTTGAGTGTTTTTTGAATGATAAAGAGGAAACTATAAATCTATATATTCGTGTATATAAGTATGTAAGTGAATATATAAATGTTGTTTAAGTTTTCTAGAAAACTTTTTCATAAATATAAAAAACACGCAAAACTTTTTTATTTGTATTAATATATGACGATAGTCATTGTTTTGTTTTCAAGATAATATTTCATTGATATGGCTATACAGCTACAAAGTATGCCATGTGTCACAATTCCGTCATGCTGAAACTGAGGCCACCATATCAGCCCAGCTCGGGCTTGTTTATTCCCCTAATCAATTCTTAGAATATGATTTTTCGCTCAAATGAAAAATTCCAAACAATTAACTTTATCCTCCATACAAATAGAACCTAGATTAGTATTGTATAGTTTTTTAGTCTCTTTGGATTCAGAACAAAGGAATTATTGTGTTATTTATAGTTGTTCATGGTAAAGCTTTAGCCTCAAATAAGTAGTAAAAATAGATAGGAACATTGATATGTTTTGCTATGGTTTATAAAAAAACAAGAGTAGAAATTTTTGTGGGCATGGGCCGACTATAAATTCCTTTTATGAGCATTTCATCCTTATGTGGGAAGATCGAACTGATCTTTAAGAGACATTTATTACTGCACGATAAATTCCTTTTATGAGCATTTCATCCTTAAGGCCTGTATGCAGCTTGCTAAGGAATCAAAAACTTCATATAAAAAAACGCTTCAGAAATGCTTAAGGAATTTTTCTGTCAAAAAATTTCTGTTGATAGTCTGCAGCTTTTTAAAACAGTAGTATTTTTTTTTACTACTTTTTTTTGACGTAAATTAAGGTAGGCAACCCAGGCTTTGAGCAGGAATATCAAATTTTTCGTTCTTTCTGAACGGAATTTTGACAGGAGAGGTAAGCATAAACAAAATGTAATATGCTAAAAAAAATAAAAGTTATTTTTCAGTTGCAAACATGGAAAAAACGAACAAAATTCGGCAAAGAAAAACAAGAAGCGGATGTGTAATTTTGATACTGAGCTTAAAAAGCGTTTAGCAGGCCAAATAAAGCAGAACTGGAGAATTGATTTGTTTTCAATTTCACAATTCTTAATAATTGACAGAAAACAGCTGATTGCTAGCGTTGCACTGAAAGGTACTTTTGTGCTTTTTTTTTCTTTAAGAAATATATGAAAATTTTCTGTTAAGATTCCTTAACAAGCTGCGTACAGCTCTTTATGTGGGAAGATCGAACTGATCTTTAAGAGACATTTATTACTGCACATTTTAAATACTCTTGATATTTTAAGTTGACTTGTCTATAAATCACCTGCAGATGGGTCATTTGGATTGGGACTAGTTCGAAATATAATCCGCTTATCACAAGTCAAAGCTCCTGTGCCATATATCATCAGGCTGTAACGAACAATTTTCAATTAATTCCAAACCATTTTAAAAAATTTCAGTATAAAGCGAAAGTCTTCAAAAATAATAAAAATTAGCAAAACGTCAATATAAAATATGTAAAATAAATAAAATAAATAAATTACAAAATTATCGTGCCATTTTTTCATGACATCCTAAGCGTATATTTTCACCTATGAAACAGAACATCAAAAAACAATAATTCACTAATTCCCAGGGTTCATAAGAGATAAATTCAATCCTATGAGAACCTTTTATTTAAACTAGCAGATTCCAGCGCTCGAAATTCGAGTGCAATTACTAGGCAGCTTTACCATAAACCAGAAACTTATGTAGGTAATAAAAAGTACATTTGTATAATAAAATTGAATTGTTCTATTATGTTTACACAGATATTAAAACCTAAATAATATTTTCGCATCGTTAGACTTAATAACTGTTATTAAGATTTAGAATCAAGTTAAGGTAGACAATGTTTAACAAAAATATATCTATAAAAAGCTTTTTATTTCATAGGAAAAAAGTTGTAAATTTTGATGAAAATCTACTGATATGTATTTTTTTTTTAAGAAATATAGGGTGCGCCATTTTTTATATATTTAAAAATAACTTAAAAAAAAAATTAAAATTTCTATTTAACTTTGTATAAACTTTTGTATTCATTTGTAGTATGGTGTTCTTTTAATTGCGGTCACTTTTTGACATTTATGATCAGTATTCTCTGGCAAATCATTATAAGTCATGGCGCTTGAACAACGCTATCAAATTATCCAAATTTACTGTGAACCTCAATCATCGATTCGCGTAACTTATAGACAACTTTGAGATTTTCATGGCGCAAAATTGGGTTCAGTTAATAAACAAAATATCTCCAAACATCAAGCCAGAGATCGCGTTACGGTCATGGATATCGCTAGCGCACCATGATCAATTATTTTTTGTTTAAAAATACGGATGACATTGATTCCGGCCAGATGTAGTTTCAACAGCCTGGCGCTACATGCTTTATGGCGACTGCTACCATCGGCTAATTTAAATCAAAATTTTGCGACAAGTTGATTTCGAGATGTGGGCCTGTCAAGGTCATGCACCTCTTGATTATTTCCTATGGGGCTACGTGAAGTGACTGATTTATGCTGTTAAACCAGCAACAATTGACACTTTAGAGGCTAATATTGCCCGTGTTATTCATCACATACGGCCAACAGTGCTCGAAAAATGACCTAAAATTAGACGTTCAGACTGCGCTTCGTCAAGAAAAGCCGCGGTGGCCATTATTACCGAAATCATTTTCAACAGTTAATGTCATGTACTGCGAATAAAAAATTTCTTTGACAAAAATTTATTTTTTTGTGTTATATCTTTAAATTTCAAGTTCTATCGTGCTTAAAGAAACACCATTTACTTTTTGAGTGCAATTTCACCAAATGGCCGCCTCTACTTTCCACGGCAAAATGTACCTACAAATGATTTTGGTAGGAATATTTGCTTTGGGCTCGTCAGTGGTCTGAGATTTATTGGCATACATTTAGCTTTTCAGATAAGCGTACAAAAATAAGTTCGGAGGGGTCAGATCTTGAGGTATGGCTGGGCAGTCAATGTCGCATTTTTTTTACATTCACATGTGCACGCAATTTTTGTTGCAGAAACCAGTAAGATCCACAAATTTTTCCCGCATATTTGGGCAGACATAATGACCTAACATCCACCGATATCGTTTCCCATTGACAGTTTCACCTTCTCTGAAGAAAAATGGCCCAATAATAGTTTTGGCGCAAACTCCTGCCCAAACAGTCACTTTATGGTTTCTTCGTTCTCCGAATGCGGCAATTTTCCTTATTAACACGCCACAGAGTGTGAAATGGGTCTCGTCAGTCATCAAAATTTGCTTCCAAAAATCAGGTTCAAGCGACTAGCACCTAAATTTTAATCATTTGTACTTTATATGGAAACATTTTGGTTCTCGGCAATACTCTCTCTTTTCATCTAACTTGGGACCCACGTAGATGGGAATGCTGATTCACAGGATTTTCACATACCTGGTTATGACCTACTATCACTTATTATTTTTCACAGGGGCTCTGTTGTTGTGTGCCAATGTTACCGACAACTAAACACGAATGATGAACATTTTTTTTTTTATTAACCAACACTCAGGGGATGCCCCTACAGATGCAGTAAATTGTGCTGAACTCAGGAAAATAGGTTAGGGGAAGGAGGAAAGAGGGAGTAGTGTTTGTGGATATTTGACTTAAATTTTATTAGACTATAACTGTAAGGAAAGACCTCTGCAGGGAGTTTACTACACATACGGCTAGTTCGACTGATAAACGAATTATCTCTGTAATGCGTTGTGCGGTCAACTGGACAATAGACTACAGATGGATGTGATCTTCTAGAGAAGCGGGTAGAGCGAACCGAAACCTGGATACCTGGAATAAGTTCACTAATCTCAGAAGAACATTTCCCATGGTAGTATCTATAGAATAGTGCTACATAACCTACATTCCGACGATGTTCCTATGAGTCAATAGAGTTGGATAACCTACTGTCATTGATGAGCATCAATGCCCTCCTTTGCAAACGGTCCAGTAGCTCCAAAATAGACTTTGAAGCTCCTGTCCATATATGGGAGTTGTATTCCATTTTCGGTCGGGTGTAAGTGGTATAGATTTTAAGGATATCAGAGGGAGTGAAGCAAGTTTTGCACCGTTTCAGAAAACCAAGACACTTGAATGCTTCTTTGGACACTTGCTTGTTCCAACGAACATCACATTGAATTCTCATGACTAGAACATCAAGATTATCCGACTCCTCAATACCGATACCACCCATATATACAGATGGTATTGTTGAATCCATGGTCCTATGGGCCAACATACAACATTGAGTCTTCAGCGCATTAAAATCAAACCTATTCGCTTTACCCCACTCTGAGATTTTTAACAGGTCTTGATTATGTCATTCATTGTCCGCCTTTTGCCTCCACACCTACAAGAGGCTTGGCTTACAATTAAAGGAAAATTAATGACAAATGGTGCTGTCAGCTGCGAAAGAGTATATAGAGTTAAAAGTTTGACCAAGAAGGTCGTTCAAAAAGATAAGGAATAGAAAAGGAGAAAGAACGGATCCTTGGGGTGCCCCTGAATTAAGCTGAAACTCATTAGATGAGACCCCACTAATAACAACAAGTATTGTTTGGTCTCTGAGAAAACTCTTCATAAATCGAGAGAAGTCATTACCGACTCCAAATGCAATAAGCTTTGATATGAATGTACCGTGCCACACACGATCGAATGCCTTGGAAATGTCTTGAACAATCAAAATTGCGAGTGGATCGATTCCAGTGCTCAGAAAGTAGGACAGGTGTCCCGTGGAACGATTTCTACGGAAGCCATACTGTTGATCATTAAGAAGTGAATTGGCGTCTAGGTACTTCAAAAGATGGAAATTAATCATGCTCTCCATCACGTTTGAGAGCGCATAGCAGATTGCAATTGGACGGCAATTTTCAGGGTTATTAGCCGCACCCTTTTTAGGAATTGGTTGGATATTAGCAACCTTTCATCAAGAGCGAAAGACTACCGCAAGGCTGAAAAGGTTGGCCAATGGACTGGCTAGCGTCGAAGAGCACCAGTGCTGGTATACCATCCGGTCCTGGAGACTTAACTGTATTTTCGTTAAATTCAATATCAGGTCACATTATCAATAATTTCGTGTTTCTTTACAGAAGCCCAAATCTGGATGGGGTTCTATCTCTCAACAGGTTTGAAGCCCTTTCAGAGTCCATTATTAAAAATCCTGAAGAATTGTCCCAGCAGTGATATGGTTATTGCTGGTGATTTTAATGTTCACAATTCTTCCTGGCTTCGCCATACGAGTTATACAACTCCCGTGTGTAGATACGTTGACTTTTTGCCGCGCATAGTCATCTAGTGCTACTAGAGAATGTGTGTTGCAGGGTAGTGTCACAATACTCTCGACCTTTTTTAAAGATTAATGCACTTCTCGGCAACTGGGACCATACTACCATTTCTGCATCATTTTCATACTCCGAACTTCGAAGCGCTTCAAAAACAGACCCGAAACCTTCTATATTTATATATGAAAAGGTTCGTTTTGCGCAACTAAACGATTTTTCTCAGCACTTTAACTGTACACTTTGTTTCCTCGACGATAATATCGATGCCACTGCGAAAATTATAGAAAATGTGGTTTTGCTTGGAATGAAAACATTTATTCCTATAAAACTAATTTCGGTTCAACTAAAGCATAAGTGTTGGTTTAATCAGACCTTTCAGATAAAGAAAGGAAGCGTACAGAAATTGCCATATGAATCAAAATACAAATACCGATCTCCTACATAAACATGTGCGAGCAGAATGTGCTAAAATGCTTAGACGCGAAAAGTTTCTCTGTGAACACCCTCTTAGAGCTAAAGTTTTTTCTGCGTTAAAAGCGGAAAGCACAATGCTAGTTAGTTATAAAAAATTAGGCAACATTCACTTTCCCGCTTCATAAAGCTTACCTTTTGGTTGAAGAATTTCTTTCTTGCCGGAAAGCCATCAACCACTGCCCGAACTTGAACGACTACCTTATAGTATGCAAAGATCCCTGCAGAGCTTAATGTAAGGAAATTACCGGGACCGGATGGCATATCAGTACTGAATGTGAAACAGTGTTCTTCGGCTCTAACGCGTCCATTGGCAAACATTTTTGGCGCTTCGTACCGTATGGGTACTTTCCCTCCTGTTGGAAGATTGTCAATGTCAAGTCAATCCCAAAAAGAGTGCAGCTAACCACCCTGAAAATTATTGCCCAATAGCAATTTAATCTGCGTTTTCAAAAGTAATGGAGAGCGTGGTGAATTACACACACACTCTTGTCAAAACTAATTGCTTTTGGGGCTGGTAATGATTTCTCTCGATTTATATCGTGTTTTCTCATAGATTGTACTATACGTGTTGTTTTATATGGGGTCTCATCCAAAGAGTTTCAATTAAACGCAGGGGTACCGCAAGGTTCTGCTCTTTCTCACATTTTACAAAAAAAAAAAGAACAAGTAAACAAATATGTGTATGCATCGTTGATACATATGCGCATTTTCTGTTACGTATAAACATTTTTCAATGTTTTTAGTTTCTTATATGAAATTTTATCAGAGTATCTTTACATTTTCGCACGTTATTCCAAAGAGTTTCAGTTAAACGCAGGGGTACGCAAGGTTCAGATCTTTCTCATATTTTACAAAAAAAAAAAAAAAACAAAAAAAAGTAAACAAATATGTGTATGCATCGCTGATACATATGCGCATTTTCTGTTACGTATAAACATTTTTCAATGTTTTTAGTTTCTTATATGAAATTTATCGGAGTATCTATACATTTTCGCACGTTATTTTTCCACACCTTATCGCGGCTTAAAGATTCCAAATTTAATGCCAGCCGTTCGAAATTATGACAAACAATATTATTCTAATTTTTCCCAGGTAAATGTTTTATTTTGTGAATGACCGTGAGACCAACAGACAGGCGGACAGAATATATATATTTTCTGGGGTCGCAAATATTTTTTTCGATGCATTACAAACGGAATGACAAATGATACATGCTCTCGGGACAGCGGTGTGGTGGATATAAAAATTGTTATAAAAAATTTTGTGCGATGTATTGGATAATTGCGAAAGAAAATATCGATCACTTAAGACAATGTAATCTTTAAAATAGTATTATAAAAATTGTTTGGAAAATCCAAAAATATTTTGCTTTAAGCTTCAAATGGCCCAAAACGCATTAAGTAATTATTGATTAGTTTCGTAACGAATGTAATTAAGTATAATCTTGTGTGATATCTATAGTTCCTGTAGATGGTCTCTATAAACAGTTTTATAAAGGCCTTTACATTATGTACAAAAAGCTTCGTGAATTTCAATTAAAAACTTATTTTTTCGATAAATTTTATACTATATTTTCGAAAACGCATTGATAATATACTCATAAAAATTAAATTATTGATACCCATATATTAATGCAAAGAGTTCCCACCATCGAACATAGCAGATCTCTTTGGGAAAAATCGACTAAAACACAACTACCGAAAAGAAAAACCTGATATATGTCTGGACTGAAACGAGTAATTTTGTGAGTTTTGATTTAAACCCATACACAGTACAACATTTTTCAGCTCATTGATTTGGGACTCAATTCTGAGAATAGCAAGTGAAAGAAGACCGAAAAATAAGAACTTCTGCAACATTAGTTTTGTCAAGTTGGCTGCCATTACCATATAATGGCCATACGAATTTTTTGCTCAAGGTGGATTTTTATCACTTTTTGTATATTTTAACACGGTTATAACTCGGTAACCGTACGGAATACCCTTTTGTGTCTGAAACAAAGTTGTAGATATTGAATAGGGGAATAAACGAGCGGAACAAACCTACCCTAAAATAGTGCAGTGCCTTAAAAATCGCAAAAATACCCATTTTCCCCCATTTTTTTCCCCAATTTTCAACTTTTTATTTATTATTTATGCATGGAACATTTTCAATTATTGTCAAAGTCCATCCTCGTGAAAGTTGACGTTTGTGGTTCTGATGATCTTATTTTCTTCGTAGGTTGTTCATATTCATTATCTGAGTATGCATCATCGTCCGAGTTAGACATAATATTCAATGGCATGTTTTTTTCAGTGTGTCCACCAATTTCAGTGTCATCTTCAACTTCGGTGCTTTCATCTTCAAACTGCATAATTTTAGAACTCCACCAACAAACCTCCGCAAGCAATGCATCTATGTAAATTCGAAGAAGTTTTAGGAAAAAACCGTGTACAGCGAGATGACATACAGACACGAGTGCACAAGTTGCTGTATTATTTTGAAAAAATCAATGCATCCATGACGTTAAAATTACATTTCATGCATTTCCACTTTGATACCTTTTTGGCACAATTAGGAGAGAGGTGCCACCAGGTGACTACGTCAATGGAAAAGCGATACAAAGGCAAAAAATTATGCCCTCTGGATACACTTTTTTAGGGTAGTTTTGTTCCGCTTTTTTGTCTCCTATTCAATATCTACAAAATTGTTTCAGGCACAAAAGAGATATTCCGTACAGTTACCGTGTTAAAATATACAAAAAGTGATAAAAATCCAACTTGAGCAAAAAAATTCGTATGGCCATTAAATTATAATGGTAGCCAACTTGACAAAATGAATGATGCAGAAGTTTTTATTTTTGGGGCTACTTTCAGGTGCAATTGTCAAAAATAAATCCCAAAATCATGTGTTGTACTGTGATATCTACCATACAAAATTACCTAAAATTGTAGGCTTTCATTAAATAGCACGAGTATTTAATATTGCTCGGTCAAATATTTTTTTATTTTTTCATGTTCTCTAACATAGCCAAGTTCCATTGCGACCCATATGTATTCGTCAGACCAAACCAAAAACAACTACTTATGGGCAAAATTTTTTATACTTTAAATTTCCAAGTTGCCATGATTGTTGTTGTTGTTAGAAGACCAAAGTTGCTAATGTCGAAACGTATCCGCCATTAAACGTTCTTCTCTTCCTACGATTTTTTTTTTAATTAAGGTTTCCTTTTAAATTATTATAATGCTTTAATTTATCGTAAATTTAATATTACATTTATTTATCTGTCCACAAAAAGCAACAACAAAAATTATCCATATATTTGTAAAATACCATCTAGATTAATATTAAACACGCAATTCCAACATTTATAGCCATAAAATAAAGTAATCAACAATGAAATACGAGTCGAGCCACTAAACTGACACCGACAAACGAAAATGAACCATTTTTGTTCACTATACTTGTTTTGCTCGTTGTCTTCGTGAAGAGCCAAAATTAAAAAAAAGAAAAATTAACAAATTTAACTCGTAATTTTTACTTTTCTGTCTAAAAGGTAAATTGTTTTTTTTTTTTTTTTTTTTTTTTGTTACAAACTAAATAAATATATAGCGTCTCAATGCCAAAGTTGTTTTTTTTTTAAGACAGATTTAATTTTCATTTTGATTTTGCTGTCCACGTCCACAATAGTTGATGTCCGTGCTTTAAGGTTTGTATGAAATTTTAAACAGGTCAACACGCACATTTGAATATTCTTCATTATCTTTTATTTGACTCCACGTGTTTGGCGGTTTACATTGTGGTGCTTTTGTTACGAATAATATTGATGTTCGGTTTAGTGCTTCAATATATTTGGTGAGTGAACGAATTTAAATAACTCACAGTTGTGGCTAATTTGAAACACGAGTTTTGCCTTTTATGTTTTGCGACAAGGAAACAAAAAAAAAAAAACTACTATAAAAATACCTAAACAAAAAGATATAAATTAGAAAAAATTACTCGTGCATTTGCAATATTAATACAAAAGTGCTTAATTTATAATAAATTTTGCTTAAGTTAGTAACCTTTAGGATATCATTTATGATTTAGGACCGCTGTAAACTGATTTAACATCGTTTTTACTTATGCCGCCCCACTCATCCAAAATGACGCTTTTTCACATATCCTTTGAAATTGTATTATGCTCCAGTAAATCCCACACTGGGGTGCTTATTTCAATTGCTTTTTAGTATTGTAGAGCAACCACAGCTTGTCACTGTGCACTGTATGTTTTGAATCATTATCGTGTTAGAATGAAAAATCTTGTTCTGCGCTTTGTTGTAGCATGAATCATATTCGGTATTGAAATCAGTATGAGAAAACATGTGGTTATTCAAATATGACAGTAAAATATTAATGCAATTAGAACTTTTTATACCCTATACCGCCATGTGGTTTGGGTATAATGACTTAGTGCTGCTGTTTGTAACTACCAAAAATATTTTATCTAGACCCACATTTTATTATACCGATCGACTCAGAATCACTTTCTGAATCCCTTTCTGAGTCGGTGTAGCGTTGTCCGTCCGTCCGTCCATCTGTGTGTCCATGTAAACCTTGTAATCAAACTACAGGTCGCAAATACGAATATATTTTGATGAGATTTGGTATATAAGCTTTTACCGGATGAGCGCTATTGAAATTGGTGAAATTCGGTCCATGTTCAGACATAGTCCCCATACAAATGACCCCTATGAAATCGACATGAATTGCCATAAGATCCAAATTATCATATAGATCTCAGTCAAATTGGTTTTGTATGTGTTTATTATATCCATTAACCAGTAGTCTAAAAATAATCGTTACAGGAAATTTCTTAGTAATAGGCCCCATATAAAGTTGCTTCCCGATCTTCACTTAAATGTATCAAAAAACAAAAATATTGCACAGATTGTTCTCAAATTTGGTTTCTATATATATTTTTTCAAAATACAACTGACTTCACCAAATATGGACAGAATCGGTCCATATATCAACCTAGTCCCCATATAAATATAGAATCCGATATCATATCTGCAGCAAAAAAAAAATAATAACAATGCCATTAAAATTTGGTTTAGCTTATTTTCTTTATCGAATTAGTTGGAGCGAAGAGATAGGGTCTTTAAACCATGGTATAGGGTATCGTGTAGCCTAGGGTGCCCCTTAATAAAAAAAAGTGTTCAAACTGTCGGTCTCACCCCCTAGAAATATGCGAATAGCAAAAAAACTGAGAAATACAAAGTCTTGGGCCAATCAAAATACGTTTAGTCTTGGCGCAAAGCGATTGAAAATTTCAAGTTTATATGGGGAAAATATGACTTTTTTCAGATTTTAGGAAAATTTCGTTCTATAGTTTAATTTTTCCGACAAGCTGTTACATAATTCGGGATCAGTATTAAATTATCTTAAATTATTAGCTATACAACTTCAAAATCGTATGAAACCTCGCCAAGAAATAGCAAATGCCCCAGACCACTTTTGTGCCAAAAAAAACTAGGTCATGAAATTTGATGGCATTTTTTTCAACTTTGAGAAATTGATTAAATCCATCATTCTTTTTTGGTCTCTATACTTATAAGTACTCAGATATGAAGTATTGTTTTATTACCACGTTGCTAACCTATTGCGCATTAAGACCGAAAATTGGAAATTTTTTGATAAAATTCTTAAAACTCCTTTTTCAAGTTTGAAAAAATTTTCTTAAACAAAATTTAAAAAAATTAATATATTACTTAAGGGTTTTATTAAATGCATGTTGCAGATTTCCTGTGTGAATTTTTAAGTAAAACCCTCTGCCAGAATTTTTTTGACAAGGATTTTATTTTTGCGGATTTCGAGAAAACTTGGATTTTTGTGAAATATTCTGTAAATGTACTCTTTCTAAATACTTTGTATCAAAAATTCATCACTTTTCTACTTTTAAATGTTATATTTTATCTTAATAGCCTAGGATTTCGGAAAAAAATAATATGACTCCATTAACCCTTTTGGAATTGGGGTCACATATGACCCCAAGCTAATAAAAGACAATTTATGCAAAAAATTCAAATATTTGGTAAGTGCTGTCCAATTTTTAGATGCGACTCTCAAAATATAATAACTAAATGTGTAGAAGTCTCGTTCCGAAAATTTGGGATAAATCCGAGAACGTTAACCCATTTTTTGCCAAGGCCAGATTTGGATTTTAAGATATTTTTAAATAAAAATTACCGAAAACGAGTTTTTCTATTAAACTCGTTGAATTAAGATGTGATGGCTTTAATCAATTTCTCAAAGTTGAAAAAACTGCCATCAAATTTCATGACCTAGTTTTTTTTGGCACAAAAGTGGTCTGGGGCATTTGCTATTTCTTGGCGAGCTTTCATACGATTTTGAAGCTATATAGCCTTTTGAAAGGATAATTTAATACTGATCCCGAATTATGTAACAGCTTGTCGGAAAAATTAAACTATAGAACGAAATTTTCGTAAAATCTGAAAAATGTCATATTTTCCACTTGAAATTTTCAATCGCTTTGCGCCACGACTAAACGTTTTTTGATTGGCCCAAAACTTTGTATTTCTCACTTTTTTTGCTATACGCATATTTCTAGGGGGTGAGACCGACAGTTTGAACACTTTTTTTTCCCTCCATATAAGTGTAGCCGGTCTAGACACTATAATTTCTTACTTGCTTTTTAATATTGAATGCACGGTTGGTTGTGGGCTTGTTGGCACTTCAAATAATCTCAGAAAATGATATTCAATGGTGTTAAATATCACTATCTAGGGAGGCCAATTCGGCTCCTCAAAACGAGCGCGTACAGGACCAGGAAACATCTCATGCAGCAACTAAGCCGCTTCACGGGCTGTATGGCATGTGACATCGTCATGTTGTGTTGCCCATATCAATATAATCTCATATAAGCAGAAAGAACCGTATTATCATGTCGCGATATCAATGACACTTTGTGGGTGCATTTGTTTTTTGACAAACACTGTGGGATCTCTGAACCCCAAATGTGGCAATTTTGACGGATAACGATGCCATCTATCATGGAATCCGGGGAAAAAGTTACGGCATATCAAAACCGCCATATAATGAAGAAAAAACTTCGGCATATTGTACAGATGTTAACATATTAATGCATGTTATGGACAAAAATTCAAAATTTAGTTTAAAAGCTGTCTTGCTGTATAAAATACATGCCAAAACATCTATACCATTTGCTTATAGGACAAAACCTAAGCAACGTATGAAGCATTGCAAACTATGGTTTCATAAATGGAGTATTGACCATTTGCTGCAACCTAAAGGTGGCCGCTATTCTTTCCTGCCTTCATAGTGATACACGGTATACTGGGGCACCAATATTCGTGTTGCGATGGGAAGAAAAGAGAAACAAATAATTGTAAAATGGCCAACATGATTCGAAACCCCTTGGTATCAAAGAAAAAAATTCTACTCAATCCATCTATACTAATCTATTCCAACACATCACAACATTTTTTAGCTTATTGATTTGGGCTCAATTCTGAGAATGGCAACTGAAAGTAGCCCGAAAAATAAGAAATTCTGCAGCATTAGTTTTGTCAAGTTGGCTGCCATTATAATTTAATGGCCACACGAATTTTTTTGCTCAAGGTGGGTTTTAACACTTTTTGTATATTTTAACACGGTTATAACTCGGTAACCGTACGGAATATCACTTCTGTGTCTGAAATAAAGTTGTAGATATTGAATAGGAGAATAAAAAAGGGGAACAAACCTACCTGAAAAAAGTACATCCAGTGCTTTAAAAAATGCAAAAATTGCAAATCCATAAATATGCTGTTTTACTTTATAAACTTTATTTTGGATGAAAATAAAAATTCTGAATCAATTTACAGCTATTCTATTCATGGAAACAACATTTAGAACATTTTCAATTATTGTCAATATCCATCCTCGTTGAAGTTGACGCTTGTGGTTTTTATGATCTTGTTTCCTTCGTAGGTTGTTCATACTCATGTTCTGAGTATGCATCATCATCCGAGTTAGACATAATATCCAAGGGCATGTTTTCTTCAGTGTGTCGACCAATTTCAGTGTCATCTTCATCTTCGGTACTTTCGTCTTCAAACTGCATAATTTTAGAACTCCACCAACAAACCTCTGCAAGCAATGCATCTAATTTCGAAAGAGATTTAGAAAAGAACCGTGTACAGCGAGATGACAGGGACAAGTTGCAGTATTATTATGAATAAATCAATGCATCCATGACGTTAAAATTACATGTCATGCATTTCCACCTTGATACCTTTTTGGCACAACTACTTTAGGAATCGGACGAATAAGGAGAGAGGTTCCACCAGGTGACCATGCTAATGGAAAAGCGATTCAAAGGCAAAAATGAGATGCTTTACATTTTCTCCTATTCAATATCTACAACTTTGTTTCAGACACAAAAGAGATATTCCGTACGGTTACCGAGTTATAACGTGTGTTGTACTGTGTAATATAATAAAGAGGTAATGTGTGTTTGTTTTTAGGAGGTAATCTCCATAGCTACTGATCTGATGTTCCTGAAATTTTCACAGAGTTTTACTGCGGATATGGGACGTGCTATAGGCTGCAATATTTTTTAATGTTTTTAGTGGGCGTGGCATCTCCCATACAAAGTAAGAATTCAACATTATATTAATGTGAGTAGTCGGAAAGAAATTATCAGGATCTGACCAATGGGCGTGGCATCTCCCACACAAAGCAAAAGGAAAAGCCATGCCACTTTATACGAGTCCATCAGATATTAATGTGATTAGTCAGATAAAAATGGGCAGTCTGAAATCAGTGGGCGTGGCACCTCCAATACAAAAAAATAAAAAGTACTATGATAGCTATAATCTTGAAATTTTTGAAAAATACATTAATTATCAATGTGCGTGGTCGTGGAAAATTCAAAAATCGCCAAATTGAAAATCGCTGAAACCGAAAATCGCGAAAAACAAAAATCGCCCAAAAAACAAAATTTTTCAAAAATCAAAAGTCGGCAGAATCAAAAATTGGCAAAATCAAAAATCATAAAAAAAAATGGCAAATGATATTCTAAATTCGAGGCCAACCGTTAAGTGTTGCCGGATTTAATGTTTTTCTCATAGGCAATGAAAAAACAAAAAATATTATATAAAAGCAAGTATTGAAATCAAAAATATATAAAATAAATAAAAAAGAATGTTTCAATTTTATAATACAAACTTCGTATAAAAATTAATTGTGAAATAAAACGTGTCAATGAGTCTCGGTAAGTCGTAGCGAAGCTCGACAGTGCATACTAGTTTCATATAAAACTTGAAGTAATAAAAAATTTTATAAAAACCATCGCCAAAAGAGACGAAGTTTTTTTATGTTTAAAACTTTTTGTTCCAAGTCTAAGGTCCATTGTAACAACTTGCCTTTAAAGTAAATGTAAGTTAAAACTAACTTTAGCTAAAGTGAGCAATAAAGTTACCTTTAACTTCCTTTCGTTATTACAACTTCCCAGTAAAATTAAATTAATATTTTTGATATTGTGGCAACAACAAAGGAAACACCGATTAATTTTGACCAAAAGAATTGCTTTAGAAGAGTACGTAGTGGCAACGTTCCTTTGTTTGTACGCAAACAAACAATAAAAACAATAGAATAAAAACTAAAAACCTGGGCCCAAATCACTGCATTCGATATCGAGTAAAATCAATCGAAATTTCGTATTTTGGTTTATTAATTAAAGAAGATGGACAAACATGAGCCCTCGTTTCACTTTCGCTCTTAAGTAGGGGCCATAATTCGTTAACTATGACTGAGTAAAATTGTTCTTATTATTTTATTATTTATAATTTCGTTCGAAAAAATTTCGATAACAAATACGGTGATTTGGCCCCTGTATTATAAATTGCATAATTGTTGTAAATGTGTAATAAATCTTTTTTAAAAATATACAAGCACATATTTAAGTTAAATTTATTTCCAAAACTAAGTTGATGTGAATTTCTTCTTCATAGATCAGAAAATGTGGCAACATTAAATACATTAACCTTACGTTAAAAGTTAAAGGCAACAATATCTTCCCTTTAGCTTATCAGTCACTTTTAGCTTAAAGTATAGTTGTAATAACGAAAAAATAATAATCTGCCCGATAACATCCTAATTTTATCTATTGGCAAGTTATAATAATGGCCCTAAGGGAAGTAAAAATTCGAAATGATATGAATGAACACGGGTGCTCAATTGGGTTTTGGCAAAATAATTTCCAACAAAAAGTGAGTATGGGGTTTGAAAACACTATATTTATGATTACAAAAACGCATTTTTAAAAAAATCCTAGGACGAATTTAAAAGTTATGACCATTTAAAGTTTTTGATTTTAAAAAATATGGCGTCTTTGGAAAAACAACTGCTCAAAAACATAGTAGGTTTTATAGTACGTTAAATGTCCTTCCAAAAAATTTTTTCCTTAATAAATTCGCACAACGAAATCAAAAGTTATGGTATTTTAAAGTTTTTAATTAAAAAAAATTCCTAGCTAGGCACGTTATGATCACACATGACTATTTAAGTATACAAAAAATTAGTAAATACGAAAAAAGGATTGTTGAGTTTAATATAGTTAACATTTAAAGCAATTATGCCTTCTTAAACCAGTTTTCGCGTACTGCCAATTTTTTTTTTTTTTTTTTTTTGATCAAAAGATTCAAATCCATAATTTTTTTACTACAATATAATCTGAATTCAACTTGATCTGGTATTTTATTGTTTCAATTAAAAGTTCCGATAAAATTGAGTTTAAAATGAATTCTCAAGAAAAATACAGATAAATGTTATGCGCTATTTGCATAGGCAAAACAAAACAACTCCGTAAGATATCTCTTCAAATGTCACAAGATATAGAAGAGTTCTTTATTCCTAACTTTAACTTATCAAAATCAATGTTTCCTACATCTATATGTGATTCTTGTCGCAAACAAATCCTTAAAAGAAAAAAATCTTCTTCTGCAATGTCAAATAAAATTTTTAACTACAATAATGTTGAACGCCCTAAGCCATCTATCAGAGGTAAAGATTGTGTGTGGTACAATTGCTCAAATGCACAGTGTACAGATTTTAAGTTAAATAAAATTAAGTCGTCGTCCGTCAAACAGAAAGTAGAAAGACCTTCGAAAAAACTTACATCAACTCCAAAAAAAGTCGGTGCTTTGCACTAGCTGCTTAATCCCATTGTGTAGAGGAAAATCCCACAAATGCAGTAAACAAACTAAATTGAGAAACGTTCTAACTATGACTGGAGCAAAAATGTTGGAACAAATATTCTCTAAAACGATAACAGAAAAATCATTAATTAGCAGTAGCTCATCTTTAGAGAATAATCGTGGAAAACGTCCTCTAAAGGTCTCTCTTGCTAGCACTTCTGAAAATTCTGAAGTTGGTAAACAATTAACTGCACACAATATTTCAGTTTTAAAATCTGCACATAATTTTAGTAATAAAAAAACCTTAAAAATTGCATCACTTTTAAGGAAAACTGTAGGTAATAAATCTATTGAAACAAATATTAATAATAAGCTACAAAAAAGTCATATATTTGACAAATATATTAAATCCGAAGCTTTTGATTTTGCAAAAAAAGACAAAAAGCTCGGAATTATAACACTCCCAACTACTGTTGCATATTGTAGTAATGTAGAAGGATTTATAAACAAAATAAAGTAAGAAAGATGCTATCAAAATGAAGTTCTTCAGTTTAAAGTTGGTGCTAATGGCGGTGGAGGTTTTTGAAATATACGTTTAAATATTTATAAAGATACTAAAAATCAACAATCAGAATCAGAGTTTCTAGATAGTGGCGTTAAAAAGTTGTTTATTTTAGCCATTGCTCCCGATGTTCAGGAAAATTATGAAAATATGGCAATTCTATTTGAAAAGTTAAATTTATCAAGCGAAACTTTACCAGATAATATAGTATTTGCAAACAATTTAAAATTGGGTAATATACTTTTGGGTCTAATGAGCCATGCATCCAGCTTTCCGTGTTATTGGTGCGAAGTGCAAAAAAATCTTTTTCTACTGTGTAGAAAACTAAGGACGTTTGGATGCATTCTTAAAAATTATGAAGGCTGGTGTGAAAGTGGTAAGCATCAAGAAGATGCCAAATATTTTAAAAGTTGTGTAAACAATCCAATTACATCTGAGCTAGACGAAACATTAGTTTTGGACAAATTTCCACCACCTGAGCTGCACCTATTATTAGGTGTAGTAAATAAAATCTTCGAGTGTTTGGAAAGAATGTTTCCAGAAATCTCACTTGAATGGGCTAAGTTTTGTAATGTTCAAAAAGAGTTGATGCATGGTGGAACTTTTAATGGTAATTCTTCAAGAAAACTTTTAAAAAATGTGTCATTTCTTGAAGAAAATCTATCATTAAAGTTTTTATTCTTTGCTGAGGTTTTCAACAGTTTCAATATTGTGGTAAGCTCATGTTTTGGTAAAACGTTAGATGAAAATGCAGCGCAACATATTGAAACATTTAAAAATAATTACCTTTAACTTTGCTCACTGACTAACCAGATTTCATCTCCGAAGAATATTTCCTACCTAACAAAAATTTTTTTAATTGTGTTTATTTAATTGAAAATTGCTTGCGTTTACTACAGTATTATTTTTAATTTTCATTTGTTTGTAAAATATATATTTTAGTAGTTGTTTTTATAAAAGATTTCAAATGGCGACCAATTTTTATAAACAAAAAACTTTAAATGGTCATAACTTTTAAATTCGTCCAACGATTTTTTTTAAAATGCGTTTTTTTTAATCATAAATATAGTGTTTTCAAACCACATGCTCACTTTTTGTGGGATTTTTTTTTTAAACCAAATTCAAAACCCAATTCTAGAGCACCCGTCTGAACACTAGGGGTATAACTTTTGAAAAATTTTTTATAATATCCAATCGGCCCTTTTCACACCGTATAGAGCATGAAAAACTATGAAGAATGGTGGTCTCCCCTTTTCGCTGGCTAAAAAAAGTTTCCCCATAAACCTTGCTGAAGTTTGATATATACAAATTTTTTTATCCATAATTTAAAATTTTCACTTTTGTTTTATTTTTACTTTGCTAAAAGTTTAGAAATTTATATTTTGTCTTAAAGCAGGTTATGAAGTGTAACTTTAAAAAAAGGAAAAATTGCAAAAAGTTTATTAAGCTACCTCTCCTAATTTTGCATACGATTTTGTATCAGAATTGATAAACAATTATGCCCAATTAAAGCAAGATTATCAACAAAGTAAAGAGCGGTTAAACGTTATCAACATAAAGTGGCGTGATGACATGCAGTACTTACTATATATGAATTGGGAAAAGCGTTTAGATACTATATGGAGAACAAAAAATTTCCATATATAAATTTCACTATTACACTACTTTTTGAGTCTTATTCAATACAGTGTTGGCGAAAAAATGAAAACTTGACCATAAAATTTGACTGTATTCTCACAGGGCCAAACGTTTTGGGGATTTTACTACTACAATCTAATACAATCGTTCAGTATAAGAATCATCCACCCCCCAAGGTCATGACTATCATATTGTTCCATAGTGTTGTGCATCGAAAAATCGAAAAATCAGCATCCACTTGTTAATGTTCAATAATGCATTCAACGAATTCTCTTCACTGTGCATGATTATTGATCTGCAGTTCTTGTGTCAATTGAAGTTTATTGGCCTGGAGACTCGGTAAGTATACGCTGTAGAATGCTTCCTGTAATTTGCAATTCTTGTCCACGACGTTGAATTGATGATCAACACTCTTGCGCAATGTTTCTTTATTGACATTCAAGCGGTTTGTTTTTAGACGATCCGGGTATTTAGCATTACCAATTAATCCAGACTGCTTGAATTTTTGAAATTATAGGTAACGAGATTAGATCAATTTTCTGACAATATTCCATATAAATTGTAGCCGCCGAATTCCCATTATTTTTGAAATATTGTTTAGCAATGACAACCCTCTGTTCTATCATGTATTTTTCCAGTTTTACTAACCCTAAACTCTAAACTGGCAAACTGTCCTTATCTTCTCGTCGCCAACACTTTACTGCCTAAATGACAGCAAATCTTTTGTACATTTTAGGACTATCATAACAATTTCCAAGAAAAATTAAGGATTCGAAACAAACAAATATCAACTTTGCAAAAATTATTTTTATTCAAAAATGCAGTGTAGGATATATCCTCTGAATAAAATGATAGGTAAACAATAAAAAAAATTAGTTACAAACAAAAACAAAACAAAAATATATATCACAAGTCTCTCATAACAGACATCATACACGTCTGTCGTAAACTTTTACTCGAAAATGAAGACCATTGTGTTGTAATTGAATTTGCTGTGTTGTTTAGCCAAAGTTCCAAGAAAATGTTGTTAATTGAGTTGAACACGTTAATTGCAATATCCTGGAATGAGAAATTATAGCCAACCTACCTAAGGATCAAATAATATTGTTTGGCATATTGTGTTCTTTAAATTTGATTGTGTGGCTGCTTTCGATTCATTTTTATGGGTCAACAGCTAAAACGAAACAAAGCATACACAACTACACAAACTAATGCTAAAATTGACTGAGTGTATGCTGAGAGACAAAGTTTCGTTTTAGAATAGGATATAAAACAATAGAAAACTTTGAGTGTTTCCCAAAAAAAAAAAAGATTTACTTAATAAGTACTTATATAAGAGGATTTTTTTTCTTTTCAACAATACAAAATATTCATCAAAAATTTTAAGTAAGATTAAAAGGACTTATAGAAATAGAAAACTTTTAACTGTATTTGTTGATGGGTTAAAGAATAAGTTATCTTTGGTTTTTATTTACTTGATTATTACACAATATTTCCAAGTTCTCAAATTACAATAATTCTTATATCCTAATATTACTTTAGAAACATTACAATATCAATGTGAAAACGGACATTATACAGCTGTGGTCATGGATATAGTAATTGCGTAATTGTTTTATAAATCCACACCACTGTGCAGAGGGTATATGTCAATTTGTCATTCCATTTGTAGCTCATCAAAATAAATTCCGGATATCCAAAAAATCATACATTTTCTCGATCCTTATAACCAGAGAAGTTGACTTAGCAATGATCATCTGTCCGTCTGTCTGTCTGTCTGTGGAAATCACAGTCATACCACAAATAACAAAACTAGACTCTTCGCTCTCACACAACATCGGTAACTAGCATCCTGAAGAAGTTTTTATTTAAGATCATCAAAATCGGTCCAAAGGGTCAGGCGATATGAATGAAAATGTGCAAATACTTTTGAAAAAATAAGAATGTGTTTTTAGATTTTCTTATGATGTGTATATATTGATAAGTATATATATTATGATATTGTTGTAATCTTTGTAGTTGTGACATTTATTTCATGAGGGTGTGTATATGGTTATACTGCAATTTAGTTTTACTTATGAAAGGCAAAACTAACATTTTTAGTTAAGAAACTTATTTTTTTTTAATATTGCATTATTTCTAAGCCTTATGAAATTAAAATTATGATTACTTATTTTGACTATAGGTACTCTAACGGCGCACAGTGGGACGAATAGCATCTGTTCCGTTCAAATTATTCTATACCTCACATAGTTAAACTCTTTGCGATGGGGTTTTTTATGCTCGCCTCGAATTTTCCCATCGATCTCTCTTTTTCGATTTTTGATTTCGGCCCACATTTTTCTGAATTTTGTCTCCAAAATTTGATTTTTACGAAAAAAAAAAACAATTTTTGGCACAAATGTGAACCAACGCACAGTGGCGCCATTTGAGTTTTTTCGTGCAAAAATCATATCTTTTGAACCGAATAACATAATTGAACAGTTTAAACAGCATATGATAGATAACTGTTCAGCCTAAGAAATGTGCGTTTGGAAAGGGCGCTACGCTTTGTAGGGGCCTACTTATGGGTTATCAAAGTTAAAATTTTTAGAAAAATCAATTTTATGGTAACTAAAAAAAATTATTTTTACATTTTTAGATTGTTTTTATTTTTTTCTCTAGGGTTTTATGTTTTAAATTATTACCCAACAAATTAAAAAAAAATTACTTCTTTTTTAAATTTATTTTTTCAATTTTCTGTAAAATATTTATCACAATTCGTAAGAGAAGGTATATCTAAAGGACTAATCGTTTCTAAACTATAACTATTTTCTAACTCTATTCGTGACTTCAAATGCTGCAGGGAAGAAATAAGTGGATCGGAAGATGCTGCCAACATGTTGAAGAGGTCCTCATTTTGCCTTACCCTTGATGCTTTGAATGTGTTCTGCAATCTATATTTTTTATAAAATTTGTTAAGAGACTCCTGTGCTTCTTCAGAAAGCTCTCCAATTGGCAAAGACTGGTACTCAATTATATCTTTGCCATGCGCCAATATTTTATGGACGGTCGGGGTCAACTTCTTCTGTGGATACATTTCTGCTAAAAGAAATGCAGTTTTCGATGCATATTCTCCATATTTTGTAGAATTGACATTTTCTTAGCAGTTTAAAACATTCAAGATCGTCCCCAATCTTTTCACGATTTGATTGTCAATTCCAGTGATTCTAGTTACTGCCTCATCATTCTCAAAAAATCTCCTAGAAGTGTTTCCATCGTTTGAGTTACCGTATCCGTGCTTGGGACAGTCTACTTTTAGTCCAACTTGTTTAAAAAAAAGCATCCTGTATTTGCTTCTTTCTGATATTTTCCTTATTCTTTATTGATGTATTTTCATCAAAGTTTTCCTGCTCTTGTGGTAGGGTATACGCCAGTTTTAGCAAGAACTCCATACACCTTATCCTTGCGTGCAATGGTGCAATTCTCGGGTGTACGCACTGTTTTTGGCTTTTCACGCTTTGGTTTATCGATGAAGATGGCAGTTTCTTTCACATTTCACAAGATGACGAACATACGGAGCTGACGGTGCTTCTCTTCTTCCAAAATCCGTACGCAATTTTCCAACATTACCATGATTTTCAAAGTAATGTCGCAATATTTTCCAGCATTGTCCAAGCGTATACACAACCATATTCGTTCAGCGGAAGGATAAAACTAATTATCTGTCAAATCAGACATGAGCTAAGTGTACCATTCACGAAATAAGCACTAGTTGAAAAAAAAACGTTAGATGGCGGACCCTTTAGTACATTTCCTCTATATAAAACAACTGAACGTTAAAAGTTCAGGTGCGCATTCGCTGTAAAATTTCTTCCTTCATGTAATCACGATATTTCATCCATAAATCAGATGGATTAGCCGGATTGCAAGTTGAAAAAATTATAGAAAATAAAATTCAAATTTTTTGTGGATATGCTAATACCAACGCATCAGTTAATGAATTTTCCCAATGTGTATCGTATAAATGGCCCATAATTGTCCATCAAGAGTTTTCAAATAATTAAATAATGTTGGGTGGTGGATTTTTTGGTGCTAGTTTAACTTTTCCGCCAGCAACAAAACCATCCATCGATTTTAATATTTAAATTTCAATCCATTTCGCCAATTTGATCTATGTTATGAACATAATTAAAATCTGCACGATGCAAATTTCCAAATGAATGGCTACGTCTCTGCTGTTGCCAGTTTTGATTGTCACGTTGAGTGTAACGTTCACTATCTCTTCTGTTTCAAACTCTAACACCTTCAATTCGTTCTTATCTTTGTTCTTAATTAATTTTGATTTGATCTTGACCATTCCCTTCGTTTCTTGATTATTGATCACTTTACAATCACCCTTGTTCATTCTGATTAGATCTATTTAAACGTATTCGACTGCTGCTGTGTTTAATAATTTTACCCTGTTAACATGAGAAATAATTGTCTTTATTTATTTTTTTTTTTTTAATTTTAACCGAATGATTACAAATCAATGATAAATTAATTTTGAGATTATGGCGCTCAACCATAAACATATTGTTTATCGTTTTAATTAAGTAATTACAAGCTTAATTAAATAAATGGGACGCTTAATTCAAATAACAGTGTTGCTAATTGGTTTATTTTATCAAACCAACGAATTTGGTGATTAAAAATGAAAATCAGCATGTTTATGTGGAGCTGTCAAACAACGGGTCCGCCCCAGCAGTGGTATTTAGTCAAATTTGCATACAGAACGTAAAGTTAGATTTTTCGACTTTTCTTTTTGGCTTTTCTAAACGTTCTTTTTCCAATTCATCGCCGTGCTTAGACAAAAAACAAAAAAGCAATTAATGGTGCTAAGTAATTTGCATATAAAGAGCAAAATTAGATTTTTAGCTTTTTTTTTGATTTTCTTAACTTTATTTTTTCCAAACCTTCTCCGTGATTAGGCGAAAAAAGCAACAAAAACACCATTCAAGTCAGTCAAGGAGTTCTCGAGTTTTAGCGGGCCCAAGACATATATACATTAGGGTGACAGCGGTTTGTATGAAAAAAAACTTTTGCCGAGTTTTGAGGTGTGCGGGTCGGATTATTGTGACACTGGATCTAAAACTATAGTGCGCAAAATTTGAGCCAAATCGGACAATGCTTTCTGGACGCGCATTGAGTTCAAAGTTCAAGTATGAATTTACATGTAAAAATTGTCACAAAAAAATCGTTTTTCACAAATATTTTGATATTATTAATTGGGTTTCAATTAAATTAATTAGTAAGCCACAATCTAGAGTAAATTATCTTTCTAATAAAACAACAAAATCTATTATCGATTGAAAAACATCCAAGTTATATATTTTTTTTTTTTTTGTTAACCAACACTCAGGGGATGCCCCCCTACAAATGCAGTGCATTGTGTTGATTTAAGGAAAATAGGTTATGGGAGGGAGGAGAGAGGGAGTAGTGTTTATGGTTATTTGACTTAAATTTTATTAGATTATAACTGTCAGGAAAGACCTCTGCGGGGAGTTTATTCCACATACGACTAGTTCGACTGATAAACGAATTCTCTCTGTAATGCGTTGTGCGGTCAACTGGACAATAGACTACAAACGGAGGTGATCTACTAGAGAAGCGGGTAGAGCGAACCGAAACTCGGGCACTTGGAATAAGTTCGCTAATCTCAGAAGAACATTTCCCATGGAAATATCTATAGAACAGTGCTAAACAACCCACATTCCGACGGTGTTCCAATGAATCAATAGAATTGGATACCCTACTGTCATTGATGAGCGCCAACGCCCTCCTTTGCACACGGTCCAGTAGCTCCAAAATAGACTTCGAAGCCCCTGCCCATATATGGGAGTTGTATTCCATTTTCGGTCGGATGTAAGTGGTATAGATTTTAAGGAGATCAGAAGGAGTGAAGTAATTTCTACACCGTTTTAGAAAACCAAGACACTTGAATGCTTCTTTCGACACTTGCAAAACTTGCTAGTTTCAACGAACATCACATTGAATTCTCATGCCTACAACATCAAGAGTATCTGATTCCCCAATACCTATTCCACCCATATATACAGATGACATTGTTGAATCCATGGTCCTATGGGTCAACATACAACATTGAGTCTTCAGCGCATTAAAATCAACCCTATTCGCTTTACCCCACTCGGAGATTGTTAAGAGGTCTTGATTGAGTGTGTCATTCATTGTCCGCCTTTTGCCCCTAACCTCCAAGAGGCTTGGCCTACAATTAAAGGAAAATTAATGACAAATGCTGCTGTCATCTGCGAAAGAGTATATAGAGTTAAAAGTTTGGCCAAGAAGGTCGTTCAGAAAGATAAGGAAAAGAGAAGGAGAAAGAACGGAGCCTTAGGGTACCCCTGAATTAAGCTGAAACTCATTAGATGAGACCCCATCAATAACAACACGTATTGTTCGGTCTCTGAGAAAACTCGATATAAATCGAGAGAAGTCATTACCGACCCCAAATGCAATAAGCTTTGATATCAATGCACCGTGCCATACACGGTCGAATGAACTGGAAATATCCAGAGCAGCCACTTTACTTTCGCAAAAATTGCGAATGGATCGACTCCATCGCTCAGAAAGTAGAGCTAACAGGTCTCCCGTGGAACGATTTCTACGGAAGCCATACTGTCGATCATTAAGAAAAGAGTTGGCCTCTAGGTAGTTCACAAGGTGGAAATTGATCATGCTCTCCATCACCTTTGAGAGCGCAGAGCAGATTGCAATTGGACGGTAATTTTCAGGGTTATAAGCCGTACCCTTTTTAGGGATTGGCTGGACATTAGCAATCTTCCAACAACAGGGAAAGACTCCCTCACGATACGAAAGGCTGAAAAGGTTGGCCAATGGACTGGCTAGCGTCGAAGAGCACTGTTTCAGCACCAGTGCTGGTATACCATCTGGTCCCGAAGACTTGTTAATGTTGAGATCCAAGTTCCCCAGGCAATAAATGCGCCGCAGACAACTTGATTAAGAAAATCGAACTCACATTTATAAAGACATTGAAATAATTTACAACAACAACATTTTGCATTCCCTTGATCCCAAAATGATCTTATGTAAAGTATTTTGTATCTCGTCTATTGTTATGCCATTCTAAATTAATGTCAGAACTGTATTTTTTAGCACTATTTCAAAATCTCCAATTTTACTTTTTCAAAAATTTTGTTCAACAGATTTTCCGAAATCAACGATTAGACTTTAAGGTCTTATTAACAAAATATATGTGATTAAAAAAGGCTAAATATTGTAGGTATCCTGTTCTTAATTTGGCGAGGGCAGCGTTTTAATTTCAGCGGATTTGAAGAAAAATGTGATTTTTCATACTTTTTAAACTTTTAGGCTACATCTTTTTGGTGTTTTCATATGTCAAATATCTTTTGCCGAAATATTATACTACTTGATACAAGTTCTCAATACTGTAAATTAAGGTTAAATTGAAACACTATAAATTGTCCCATTTAAGCTCAGAATAAAAAATCATCGATTTGGGCTTTTAATTTTGCTATATTTTTCTTTCAAATTTTTATGTTGTTATTTTAAAAAAAAACTTGTTATACAAAATAGTAAATTGAAATGGTGCTTTATATTTAGTCGTTTTTTTTTTTTGGCAACGGAAGTGGAGCCAAACAACAAAAAAAATCAAAACAAATGTATTGAATATGGTGTTTCGGTTTGCATCGCGCCGATTTGCGTCACATTTCTCCGATATGAATTATCGACGCCAACCGGGATATTGCAGTATAGAACGAACGCTAATGTAATGTGTGAAAATCAGACCTAGTCCCCATACAAATGATACCTATTGCACCGTTTTTTCTCAAATTTGGTTTGTGTGTTATTTTTGCAAAAAACAACTTACTTTACCAATTATTTTCAGAGCCGGTCCATTTACCTAGTCCCCGTATAAATATGGCATCCGATATGAACTTTTGCATATCTGCAGGCAAACAATGCAGGCTAGTTTCTATATCTAGTTAGTTAAATTCAAGACCCTTTCTCTAAATCCATGATAGAGGGTATCGTATAGTCGATCTAGACCGATTGTAATCTTCTTTTTTGTTTTTTTTTTTTTTTTTTTATAAATTTTAGTGAGGTGAGGAAGCAGTGAAGCAGAAGTAGTGTTTCGCTACTACTGGTTGTAAGAAATAAGCAGAAACTGATTCTAAGTCGATCCGTATGATGAAAGGTTGGCCTTGGTCAGATATTTCTGGTAGTTACAAACACTTTATAATCTGACCACAGATTGGTATAGCAGATACAAAAGTGAATCCCATATTGGTTTACTATCCGAACTTTTTTTAGAATTTCAGCCATTTACATCTAAACTCCTTTTGAGCTTATGGTTATCAGTTTCTTTTTAAACTATTTCTTTTAACTTATACTCTCTGTCTGTCTGTCTGTCTGTCTGTCGGTCTGTCGTGGGTTAACCCCATTCCCCCTTATCCAATTGATCTGAAACTTGGCCAATAGTCTTGTTGTGACTATAGATTAATTTTGGGGTAGTCACAAGCAGTCACGCACAGTCACGGAGTGATCTAAATGTCATTTCCTTCATCCGACAAACTGAAACTTGGTCCATACACTTGCTGTGAAAAAAGATTAACTTTCACTTAGTCACGCACAATCACGGAGAGATTAAAACCTCATATCCCTTCATCCGATCGATCTGAAACATTTTCCATAGACTTGTTGTGGCCAAAGATTAATTTTAAGATGGTCACACACAGTCACGGTTAGTCACGCCCAGTCACGGAGTGATTTAAACTCCATTTATCATCATCCAGTCAAACTGAAACTTGGTCCATAGACTTGTTGTGACCAAAGATTAATTTTGAAATAGTCACGCAAAGTCACGCACAGTCACGGAGAGATTCAAAACTCATATGCATAAGAAAAGAAAGAGTTTTAAAAAAAACTTTGTTTTTATAGGTTAGATTGGTATTATTTTATTTTATATTAAACATTTAACCTTTTTTCGCATTAACCGTCTCCATATTCTTAAAATAATCCCAACAAATTTCAACTGTGAGCATTTTGAAAGTTGATTTCTTTTCTAGTTTTCAATTGGTATTGCTAAATCGGACTAGCAAATAATTTTGTTTCATTACTTTTCTATAAATTTCTGTACATCCGGAATATTTATTTCATTATATATTTGCTTATTGGCAGCTTATCATTCTTCATTCACTTGTGGCCATCGACAATAAAACCTTTCTTGGCAACTTCATCTTATAAATATTCTTGAATTTTTTTGTGTGCTTCCTGACTAAGTGGAAGACTTAAAGTAATGTTTTGATAATAATGTTTATTTTTCCATTATGGTTCTTTAAGATAGCCCTTATGAATACGATTCCTTTATATGTTACTTATAAATATTAAATTTCGTAAAATATTGATACAAAGACAGAACAACAAAGAAGACAAAGAACATTTATGCAAAATTTAAACTCAAATATGTTAAAAGGAATTTTTAACAGTGGAAGAAGAAGTAAAGGAAAACAAAATAGAGCAAACACTAAAAATCAATATAGCTAAACAAGTAGCAAAGAGGCAAATATATAAATTTATATGTACTTTTATATACTGAAGTAACTAAGTACACATACATACATAAATATTTAATATACCAAATTTACTAGAACGAACCAAGCCAAGTATAATCATTTACACAGCAACATAAATACAACAAGTACAAGTAAAAAAAAAACTGTATGATATAGATAGTGCATGAATTATTTTTACATATTTAGTTACATACTTATATGCTTTTAAGTAAATATAAAATGCTATAACGATACACACGGGTATGAGTACGAGAACTTATTTATTTCAAAGGTAAATATCCATAAAATATGACAATTTTGAAGATCGACTTATGTTGGCCCTTTAGCATTGAAATAAATAAACTAAACTGATCTTAGTTATCAAATTATTTTTATGTTTTTATATTTAAAATTTGGAAATTATCAAAATTTAGTTATTATTTTTTATGGACTTACTGCTATTTATATATTTTAGTTTATTTCGGATTGTTTTATCTATCTGTTTGTGTGAAAAAAAATTTGGTCGAATTTTAAGGTGTGCGAGTCTGATTATTGTGACATTGGATCTAAAACTTTAGTGCGCAAAATTTGAGCCAAGTCGGACGATGCTTTCTGGACACGCATTGAGTTCATAGCTCAAGTATGCATTTATATGTGTCAAAATTACGTTTGAACTACGTTTCCTTTTTTTTTTTATAAAATTTAATATCGGATACTTAACATTAAAAATTTTCTTAACATAATGAAATGTAATATCTAAATATATTGGTACTCGATGAATTTGAGTAACTTTTAAAATTACAAAATGAAGTAAATTTAGCTAAAACCACTTTTTTGTATGTTGAACCGATGCTTTTTGAAGCCTAAAATAATTTTGTAAACTCTCTTGAATTCGAACTCTCAAATGGTGAGCAGCAATTTAAAAAAATATTTGCGAACTATAGTTTGATTACAGGTTTTACATGGACACACAGACGGACAGACAGGCGGACGGACGGACATCGCTAATTCGACTTAGAAAATATTTCTCAGAAAGTAATTCTGAGTCGATCGGTATAATAAAAGATGGATTTAGGTCAAACATTTTTGGTGTTACAAACATATGCATAACAAGTAAGAAAATTATAGTCGGTCTAGACCGACTATACGATACCCTATACCATGCGATAAGAGACCCTATCTCTCAGGCCCAACTAACTGGATATAGAAAATAAGCATAAACCAAATTTGAGTGGGATTTTTATTAATTTTTTTGGCTGCAGATATGAAAAAGTTCATATCGGATGCTATATCTATATGGGGACTAGGTCCAAAAATGGACCGATCCTGATCATGTTTGGTAAAGTCTCTTGTATTTTGCAAAAATATATACAAACAAAATTTGAGAAGAATCAGTGCAATATTTTTGTTTTTTAATAGATTTAAGTGAAGATCGGGAAGCAGCTCTATATGGGGCCAAAGGGCTCATTTTTGGACTACTCATTAATGGATGTAATGAACGCATACAAACCCAATTTGAGTAAGATCTATATGACAATTTGGATCTTATGGCAATTTATGTCGATTTCATAGGGGTAATTTGTAAGTGGGCTAGGTCTGAACATGGACCGATTCTCACAAATTTCAATAGCGTTCATCCCATGGCCGATAAAAGCTTATATACCAAATTTGGTCAAAATATATTTATATTTGCGACCTGCAGTTTGATTACAAGGTTTACATGGACACACAGACGGACGGACGGACAGACGGACGGACGGACATTGTTATATCAAGTCAGAAAGTGATTCTGATTCGATCGGTATAATTAAAGATGGGTCTAGGTCAAAGATTTTTGGTTGTTACAAACAGCAGCACAAAGTCATTATACCCAAACCACATAGTGGTATAGGGTATAAAAATGAAGTTTTGTCTGTATGTTTGTTTGTGGTTTATAGGGGGTTACAGCACTGGACCGATCGTCTTGAAATTTTTACAGTATATAACTACCTATCCGGAAAGAATAATAGCCTATATATTTTTTGGATTTTGGAAGCTGGCGCGGCACCATATAAAGTGATTTTTTTACATCTAATTTCAACATATAATATCTTGATAACTACGACAGCAAGAGTTCTGAAACTATATTCATGTACATTAGGGTGGCCCTTAATAAAAAATTGTTCAAACTCTCGGTCACACCCCCAAAAAATATGCGAGTAGCAAAAAACACTAAGAAATATAAAATTTTGGGCCAATCAAAGAACATTTAGAGGTGGCTCAACGCGATTGAAAATTTCAAATGTGTTTATATGGGGAAAGTATGACATTTTTTCAGATTTTACAAAAATTTCGTTCTATAGTTTAATTTTTCTGAAAAATTGTTATATAATTCAGAATCAATATTAAATTATCTTTTGAAAAAGCTATAAGACTTCAAAATCGAATTAAAACTCGCCAAGAAATAGCAAATGCCCCAGACCACTTTTGTGCCAAAAAAAACTAGGTGATGAAATTTGATGGCATTATTTTCAGATTTGAGAAATTGATTAAAGCCATATTTTTTTTGTCTCTATACTAAGCATGTTGTTAACCTATTGTGCATTGAGACCGAAAATGGGAAATTTTTTTGATAAAATTTTGAAAACTCCTTTTTCAAGTTTTAAAAAATTTTCTTAAATAAAATTTTAAAAAATGGATCTGGTACTTTAAGATTTTGGTAAATACATGCTACAATTTATTCAAAAGGATATGAAATATAAAATTAACATAATAATAAAAAACTAGCAGATTCCAGCACTCGAAATTCGAGTGCAATTTCTAGACATCTTTATTTTGCAACTTAGCCAATTCACAAACCAACACTTTTATGGTTTATTATTATTGTGAATGAAGATAACAAACTCACTAACAAACACATTAACAAATTTAACAAAACACACATAGCATACGTATAATTTTATGTATGTGTTAGTAGCAACTTTAAATGCAATTTACTCAAAATAAAGGAAAAAATCTGTAAATCTGAAAAACGGCTAAAAAGAAATACCTTTCAAATATTATACGTTTGGTCAAAATCGGGATAAAAAGGTAGAACAAAACATCGATCACAAGAAATCGCCTAGCCTATTAATATTATAGATTATTATTGCAAGTTGCAAGTTACTACAGAAAATAATTTGAATCGCACACTAAATCATCCTTAAATACACCAAAATAAATATAATTAATTTTATATTTCATATTCTTTTGAAATTATCTTTTATTAGCTTTGGGTCATTAGTGGGTCTTCTTGTTTTATTTAGAAATGTATAGATAGATTTTATACATAAAATAATTTTATAACAAAATTGGTTAAAAGTTGTTTTAATTTATATTCGCGAGCAATAAGCAGATAATTGCACCAAAAATATATCGCAATGGATTATTTCGATGCCAGGAGCACTGAAGAGTTAAATAAGTAATAAGTAACCGAATTATTTTTCCTAAATTGTAAATAGTGGTTTCATCGAGATTAATAGAAAAACTCGTTCTCGGTAATTTTTATTTAAAAATATCTTAAAATCCAATGCTGGCCTTGCTAAATAATGGGTTAGCCTTATCGGATTTATCCCAAATTTTAGGAACGGAAGTTCTACACATTTGGTTATTATATTTTAAGCTTCGCATCTAAAAATTCAACAGCACTTATAAAATATTGGAATTTTTTGAATAAATTGTCTTTTGTTAGCTTGGGGTTAATGGGGTCATATTATTTTTTCCGAAATCCTAGGCTATTTAGATAAAATATAATACTTAAAGTGATGAATTTTTGATACAAATAATTTAGAAAGAGTACATTTACAGAATATTTTACAAAAATCCCATTTTTCTCGAAATCCGCAAAAATAAAATCCTTGTCAAAAGAATTCTGGTGCAAGGATTTACATAAAAATCCACACAATTAATCTATAATATGGATTTAACAAAATCTTAAACTGACAGATCCATTTTTTTTAATTTTTTTAATGATAATTTTTTAAAACTTGAAAAAGGAGTTTTCAAAATTTTATCAAAAAAATTTCCCATTTTCGGTCTCAATGCGCAATAGGTTAACAACATGGTAATAAAACAATACTACATATCTGAGTACTTATAAGTATAGAGACCAAAAAAAAATTATGGCTTTAATCAGTTTCTCAAAGTTGAAAAAAATGCCATAAAATTTCATGATTTTTTTTAGCACAAAAGTAATCTGGGGCATTTGCTATTTTTTTTGGCTTTTTATTAGATTTTGAAGTTATATAGCTTTTCGAAATTATAATTTAGTACTGATATCGATTCATATAAAAACTTGTTGAAAAAATTAAACTATAGAACAAAATTTTCGTAACATCTGAAAAAAAGTCATATTTTCCCATATAAACACACTCGAAATTTTCAATCGCGTTGAGCCACCTCTAAATGTTATTTGATTGGCCCAAAACTTTGTATTTCTCAGTTTTTTTTTTTTTTTTTTTGCTATTCGCATATTTCTAGGGAGTGCGACCGAGAGTTTGAACACTTTTTTTCTCCCTCCATAGGGGCCACCCTAATGTACATAAATACTAAACTAATTTGAAGAGTCGCGGAAAATGGGTGGTATCGGAACAATAGGCGTGGCACCCACCATACAAAGTACATATTTAATGTCATATATGGGTTAAACCATCTGAACTCAATATAAAATATGGCTGTTTTTTACATCACTGTTTCCAAATTGGCTGAATTTTGGCAGGATTAAAGTGTATCCGAGAAATAAGAAAAATCCTAAATTTAAGTTCACTGACGCATCTGGATCCGGAAATATGAGGTCTCGAGTATCGGAAAAAACTATAAAAATGTACAAAGTTGTACTTACTTAATTATCATTTTCTTGATTAATATTATAGTGACGCAACTTATCAAGATCGCATTTGAAAGGTTAATTAATTACCTTTAATTTGATATACAACATGATTTTTTTTTGGAAAGGTCAAAGGTCACATCTCTTGACCTATAATTCGGGAGGCTATAGCTGTAAAAACGACAATTTTAAAAATCTAAAAAAAAATATATGTTTAAGATTGGTTCTCTCCCTAGAGTTCCAAAAAATTTCAGACTGGGGGTATGCTTGGATCCAGAAATATTTATCATAGAGTAAAGGTAGATATTTAACAAGTGAATTATTATTATTATGAATGCTGTTGTTGTTGGCGTTGTTGGCGTTGTTGACATTATTATGATGAATGCTGTTGTTGTTGTTGTTGTTGGCGTTGTTGACATTATTATGATGAATGCTGTTGTTGTTGTTGTTGTTGTTGTTGTTGTTGTTGTTGTTGACATTATTATGATGAATGCTGTTGTTGTTGTTTAGTTTTATTATAAATGTTTTCAATTACAAATTTGCTATCAGCGGAATAAATTTTAGCTTGTAATTGTGTTTTTGAAATTGGTATGAAGCTGTGCTGCTTTTGAGTTCCCGGAATTGTACGTAATCCTATAAATCTATCAGTTAGCAATTTCTCTTCTTCTTCATAATCTTTTTCCGTTAAATATGCAAAGTTGCAGTTCTGAAGAGTTTGCTGACACCAATTATACAAGTGGAGAGGAGTAGTTATCTGATCTTCGAATGGACGTTGCAAGCTGGCTCTTCGTGCTTCACGCTTTACCGTTCCCCCAAGACCATCACTAGGTCCTTTGCCGTGACTGGTAGCAAAGAAATGCCACTCAGCGGAACAATTAAAATCTTCGCTATGATGGCATAAATTGGCAAAGTTTTTTTTATTTTTAAATTGAGCGGAAGAACCGTCCGAAAAATAAAAAATTTTCTTTGGTATTTTCAAAAACTTGTTTTTTAAAAACTCATTTAGGTGGCGATGAAATAAATGAACTGCTATGGTATTATGTATTAGACAGTCTGATATTATTATAAAGTTTGTAGTTTCTAATTTTCCATTTGATTTGTAATAAATTGCTATTGGGTATAGTGTGGCCTGGCTATTATTCCATAAAAAGCCTTGCACAGAATCCTGAACCACAAAAGTTGCATTTTCGTATAAGTCGCAAATTACTAAATACTCATTTTCTTCCAACGCAGACTTTTTGTGAGCCATAAATGCACCCTGCTCTTTAGATACGAATGAATGGGGTAGAAGAGTTTGCAGTTTTTCGCATAAAGAATGCAGAAAAGAATCAGTTTCTTTAATAATAGTTTCCAAAGAGTCTCTATCTACACTTATCCATTGTTTATATATGATTTCATCAATTTCATTTTCTAATAATAATTCACCAAGTTTCTCTTTAAAATTTTGTATATCTGGACACATGCTACATCTGCCAAGGTAGCAATTTGGTGATTGCATATAAGTCTTTTTAAACAATCTTTATAAGTTTCCAGCACAAAATCCTGCACATTTTCTGTCAATTTTTTCAGGTTTATTGCGTGGAGCATGTTTTGTATTTTGATGTATTTTACAAACACATATATTATGGCTTCCTGACGCATCTGCTAGAACCACATTTTTTGGCCGAAGTTCACAAAATTTAGAAACTCCAGTAGTTATCCCTTCATGTTTTTCTTTAAATAAAGCATAAACTTCTCGAAGATTTCCGAGTAAAAGTCTTTTATTTTTTTTTACTTTTACACCATTTTCTGTTATTGACACGTAGTCTTTACATCCTGGTAGACATCTGCTGACATCATCAGTTTCATAAAAGATTTTCACCACATCAACAATTTCTAATGGCAATCGTTTTCCAAGTTTTGGATTCGGTGTACTCAATACGCCTTCTGTCTCAACCAAGTTTTTTACCTTTCGTGCCATGAAATTTGTTACTTGAAATTCCTCCTCCATTCTTTTCAATGTCCAGCTTTTAGGTAAAATAGTTAAAAGTTGAATTTTATCACTATTTTTAGTTATTGATTTAAACTTTTCTTTTAGTTGTTCGATTATTTCCGATTCTGGGCATACGTGAGAGGTTGAAGGTGTTGAATTTGGGAAAATGTTGGTTTTAATTGATGTTGTTATTTTTTCTAACTTTCTAGTTGTATACCCTTTTAATGGAATTTTTCTCGAACATATTGGAGATTCTTGTAAATATGTTAAACTTTCGTTTAACTTAGAAATTCGAACATCTCCCGAAACTGATGCTTCACTTTCCGAGTCTGAAGTCTCGTTTTCTGGCTCGTTCATAGATTGAATATTATTGTTTACACTTCCTTTTAATTTATAAAGTTCTCTTCTGCATATATCACACATTTTATTTGATATTGAAATGTTATTACTAATTCCAGTCATCCATTGCCGAACTTTTCGAAGTCCTCTTGCATTCCGGACATGAGCAACTTTTTAAATGGATTACAACAATATATTGTATTAAATGACATATTGTTTACAGAGGCAAAAAACAATCACTTTGAACACTTTTGGTTTTATTTAAAAATATTGATTTTATAGCAACACATGTGGTTTTTTAAAGCAACGTGCTTAGAATGGTTTTTTTTTTGTGGTGCTTCCTTTGACTTCTCGTTTTTCAATAATTTCTCTATATCCAAGATATTTGACACTACGAACCACACCCGACAACATTTATACTGTTGTCTCGCTCTAACATAATTACCTGTCAAACCAACCCTAACACAGGTCTGTACTGAGTACAGTACAGAGCTAAAGAACCAGAAACAAATAGCGGCGTGCGTGCATAGCCCGCCGACGCTCACGAGCACAACCAACCACATTCATAAACAGTAACAGTAACAGCACCGACTTTTTAAATATCTACCTTTACTCTATGATAAATATTTCTGGATCCAAGCATACCCCCAGTCTGAAATTTTTTGGAACTTTAGGGAAGGAACCAATCTTAAACATAAATTTTTTTCAGATTTTTAAAATTGTCGTTTTTACAGCTATAGCCTCCCGAATTATATGTCAAGAGATGTGACCTTGGACCTTTCCAAAAAAAAATCATGTTGTATATCAAATTAAAGGTAATTAATTAACCTTTCAAATGCAACCTTGATGAGTTGCGTAACTATAATACTTTTCAAGAAAATGATAATTAAGTAAGTACAACTTTGTAAATTTTGACCTTTTTTACGATTTTCAAGACCACATATTTCCGGATACAGAAGTGCCAGTGCCCTCAAACTTTGCACTTATTTTAGTTCTGTAATAATCTGTCTTCCTACGAAAAATCATACAATTTGGAGAAGGTAGTGTACACCCATTGGTTGATTTGACATGGAATTACCCATATCCAGATTATTGTAATAGACAAAGCCTTGGAACTTTGTGTGAGTTCATAAGTTATTAATGTGAATAGTCCGACAAAAAATGGGTGGGATCCAAAAATGAAAATGTGGCGAAGCCAAATATGGCCATTCTCGGTTAATTTTTCGACCTAATCCCCATACAGAAATAGCATCCCATATAAACTTTTTATATCGGTAGGTAAGAAATCTAGAACAATGCTTCTCAAATTTGGCTTATGATTACACAGGGGAACAACGTTTTTGTTGAGTAAAAACTGACTATTGCTTTTAATGTTATTTGGGACGCTGAATCCACTTGGTTTTTTTCTATCAGCTCGACTTTTCGCGATATACCGTTAAGTCCAATATTAAGGCACTTCCACTACATATATTTGGATAACTTGAAAACGCTTCACCATATTCAGTTAAAAAAAAAATCCGAAATTCATCAACAACAATATTAATTTTAAGGCGTACTTACATTGGTTTTAAATTTTCCCGGTAGTGTCAGAGATATCGTTGAAGTTTTGAAAAAAATAACGATTTCAAAAAAAAAATTTTTTTGTTTTTTAAAAATTCATAAAAAATAAAAATGCGGCAAAAATCAAAAACATTTAGATAAACATATTTCGAATGAAATGAGCTTTATTTGATAGTAATCGGTGTACAACTTTTGATTTTGCTCACAATTTACTGAGAAAATTGAATTGATAAAAATCGCGATTTCCATACAAAAATAACATTTATTTAATATGTGTGTATTTGCTGCTGTTCTTTTTGTGTAATAAGTTTTTGTTGATTAAGAACTGAATGTTGTTTTAAAGTTATTTGGGACGCTTAATCCAAATCAGCTCAACTTTTCGCGATATACAGTTACGTCCAAAATTAAAGCACTCCCACTACGTACATATATTAAAATAACTTGAAAACGGTTCACCATTTTTTGGTGATTTTCAAAACAAAATCCTTCATGACTTTTTATACCTTATACCACTATGTGGTTTGGGTATAATGACTTTGTGCTGCTGCTTGTAACAACCAAAAATATTTGACCTACACCCATCTTTAATTATACCGATCGAATCAGAATCACTATCTGATTCGATTAAATTATGTCCGTCCGTCCGTCCGTCTGTGTGTCCATGTAAAGCTTGGAATTAAACTGCAGGTCGCAAATATGAATATGTTTTGATGACATTTGGCATTTAATCTTTTATCGGCCATGGGATGAACGCTATTGAAATTGGTTTGAATCGGTTCATGTTCAGACCTATCCCCCATACAAATGACCCCTATGAAATCAACATATATTGCCATAAGATCCAAATTATCACACAAATCTTAGTCAAATTGGGTTTGTATGTATATACTACATCCATTAATCAGTAGTCCAAAAATGATCCCTATTGGACAACTCTTAGTCATAGGCCCCATATAGAGCTGCTTCCCGATCATCACTTAAATCTATCAAAAAACAAAAATATTGCACTGATTCTTCTCAAATTTTGTTTGCATATATTTTTGCAAAATACAAGAGACTTTACCAAACATGGTCAGGATCGGTTCATTTTTGGGCCTAGTCCCCATAGAGATATAGCATCCGATATGAACTTTTTCATATCTGCAGCCGAAAAAATTAATAAAAATCCCACTCAAATTTGGTTTATGCTTATTCTACATCCAGTTAGTTGGGCCTGAGAGATAGGGCTCTAAACGCATCGTATAGGGTATCGTATAGTCGGTCTAGACCGACTATAATTTTGTTACTTGTTTTTGTTTAGAATTAAAAAAAACAATTTTGAAAATCACCAAAAAATGGTGAACCGTTTTCAATAAATTCCAAGTGCCTAAATTTTGGACATAACGGTAAATCGCGAAAAGTCGAGCTGATAGAAAAAACCCAAGTACAAACCAATTAGTAAAAAATTGTTACAAACTTCCAATCAACGTAAAAAAAGTTCAATTTTGTTCCCTTGTGTTGTTTTCTGTGGCCACTTAATTGTACCAATGACACTTTTTAAAAATTCTACCATGAGTAGGGTATCAAATAGTTGGTCTAGACCGACTATAATTTTCTTACTTGTTTTTTTTTTTTTTTTTTTTTTTTGTCAATAAACAATGTTTAATCGAAAATGCTTCTTATTCCTTCTCTTTTGTTTGTCCGTCCATCTGTGTGTGAGTCCATGTAAATTTTGTAATCAGACTACAGGTTGCAAATATAAACATATTTTGAAGATATTTGGTATACAAGCTTTTCTCAGCAATTAGACGAGCGCTTTTGAAATTGGTGGAAATCTGTTCAGACCTAGTCCCCATATAAATAAACATACATACATATCATACATAAATTGATAAAACTTGGTGTTTGTGTGTGTGTGATATAATATGTCCAAAAATATACCCTGTAAGAACATTTTCTGCCATAGTCCCCATATAAAGCCGATTCCCGATCTTCACTTGAATCTATGATCGGATAATTGTTTGACCTAGTCCCTATATAAAAATAACAACAGATATGAACTTTCTCATACTTGAACGTCACAAATTTGTATCACTAAAATTTGTTGAAGAGTATTTTCTATACCCAGTTATCGCCTCAGCAAAGTTGCATCCAAGACCCTCTCTCTAAACGCATGGTATAGAGCAGGCCTGGGCAAACTTTTATGGTCAAGGGCAGGCACGGTTATCTAAATTGGAATAATGGGCAGCTAATTAAAATGAATATCATATCAAATAAAAAAAAATTGTATTTTTTTAATAAATGCTAGTACGAAAGATATAGAATTAACAAATAAGTAATTATTTTAATGAGATGAATGTAACTGCTTCGAGGATGCCATCATGTTCTCAATATCTGGTTCAAGTTTTGTAGTAGAAATCCTTAAAACTGCTTTCAAATGTGCATCTCTAATAGATGATCGTACAGAGTTTTTATTGACGTTCATAATGAAAAATATATAAGTCGAAGCAAAAATAACTAGCATTTTACTGGCAAAATCTCAAATTTTTGCATATTTGTTTGAATCGAGAGAACTATAAAAAATACAAATCTCGTTCTGACGATGTAATTCTTTAAGATCAGCATTACATTGCAAATCTATTATTTCTAGTTGAATTTCACTCGGAACTTTATCAATTTCAATACAAAGTGGATCCCTAACTATTGACAAACTATTTTCAAGTTTTCGAAAATCACCAAATCTGCGCGTAAATTCTTCATTTAAAATTGTTACAGTGCAATTATATTCTTTAAATTTCTCTTCAAGTATAATGGTAACTGTTTTCAAAGCTGGGAAGTGATCCAAATTTTTAATTGATAAATGCTGCGAAAATAGTCGTAACTTTAACTGAAATGAATTTAGGTTAACTATCATTTCATGAGCATACAAATTTTTTTCTTGCAATACGGTGTTAAATACATTGAGATGAGTCATAATATCGAGGGTGAATGCAAAATCTAAAAGCCAATCAGGATCTTTTAATTCAGGAAATTTTTTATTATTTTTCATTTCCAAAAAGATAACTATATCATTTTTAAGATCCCATACTCGTCTTAGCACTTTACCCAAGCTTAACCATCGAACTTGACTGTGATACTGCATCTGCATATTTTGATTCGATATATTGTAGAAAATTTATAAATTGTCTATGATTAAGACCCCTAGATCGGATATAATTAACGAGTTTAATTACGGTAATAATGACGTGTTCCACTTTTAGCACTTTCTTGCACAATACCTGTTGGTGAATAATACAGTGTATTGGTATAATGTTGTGATTTATCCTGAATTCTCTTCAATAATCCAATGTTTGGACCTGTTAAGGTTGGCGCTCCATCAGTCGTAACACTTATATGAAAATTATGAAAATTACTAATTGTGCAGTATCTTTTTGATCAGTAATCTCATCAAGAGCAATCGAATACCACATTGGCGATTGCAATACTGATAATAGTTGTTAATTTAAATTATCATCAATACATTCAATACGTCGCGTAATAGTTCGTCGTGATAAACTTACACTTTCGAATTTATTTTTCATGTCAGGGCATATAAAACTACTTACTGCAAGCATACATTCCTTAATAAATTGTCCAAGAAATAACAAATGCCCCAGACCACTTTTGTGCCAAAAAAAGTTCTAGGTCATGATATGTGATAAACAATTTTTAACTTTAACAAATTGATTGATTGGTTTGTTGTTTTTTGGCTATTTTCAATTTTGCAGCAGCTTCTTGTTCAGCATTTTGGCGCACAATAAAATTTCCTTGTAGAGATAAATTTGCGGCTAACTTGTCAGCAGTTGTTTTTCTGACTAAGGGAGTTAAGTCGGATCCATTATTCTGAGTGTTTAGTAGTAAAATGTCTCCTAATATCATACTCTTTAAAAACTGCGAGACTTTCCTGACAAATGAGACAGATGGCCTTATTTTTCAATGCAGTAAAAAAATATTTACTTTTCCACTCTTCCTTAAAAACGCGGCACTCTTGTTCAATGTTTCTCTTTTTTTTTTCATTTTTATGGTATATCTATTATTTTATAAGTACACTAAATTTAAAATAATATTTTTAAACGCGTATATATCTTGTAACCACAAACGTATTGCACTGACACAGATTGTTTTCTTACTGACAAATTACAAAATTTTTGTTAAATTTGTGTCGTTATTTAATTATTAACACAAATTTAACAACAAATTTAATCTCAGTATGCCAAAAAAAAAACTCAAATATAATCTCAGTATGCCATGCTAGAAATATATTTCGAGGAATACAAAAAAAGAATTGCGAGAAAAAAATTCAAATATAGTCTCAGAATGCCTTGAACATTATTATATTGATTCAATTATTGCTTTAAAATAAAATTGCTATAGCAAATAATGAAAGAGTGATAAAATTCTAAAAAGTGGAAACACAAATAATGTTTGTCATTTGTAATGATTTAATAAAAAAATAGAAATTTTTTCGTTTTGAAATATTTTCCCTTTACGATATTCATATCAAATTTTGAAACTTAACTTCTTTTGTGAAAGGCATTAGTGGGCCGCTCAAAACAAGATAACGGGCCGTACTTTGCCCAGGCCTGGTATAGACCATCATATTCTTACTTGATATGTTTATACTTTTTGCTCATTCTTTAGTTGGGGTTCTATATTTAAGTAATCACTTTTTACATATTTTAAAGCCATGTATTAGTATTTTTAAAAACCACTTTAACTTGTTTATTGCCGTAATTTATTTATGTGTTAAAACCATTTTTTATCACTTGTGTTGAAGTAACTATTTTGAAATAAATAAATCTGTTGCATACCTTGTGGTTTGTATACTTCTGTTTGATTACATACAATAAAATTCTATAAAATTCATATGTAAAACTAACTTGTTCAAATTCATCAAATTGTGAAAGCCTTTTTCAAATATAAATGATAGAAATCAAAAACATTTCAAAATAGCCAACTATAGAATAGTCGAAACAATCATAAAACGAACTTTTTTTTAACAAAATAGTCAATAGTTTTTTTGTTTAAGTGGATATAATATAACTTGTTAAAATGTAAAAAGCAAAATGTAAATTTGTATATAAATTTTTAGTTTAAGTTAACTTCACATAGCTTTTTTCACATTAAATTCTGAATGTCTTCAATAAATTCAAGTCGTGAATTTTAGATAAAAATCATGGAAATAGATGAAAAAATTAAATTTAAGCAATTTTTTATTATTGTCTACCGCGTCTTAACAGCAAAACAGTCACATATAATGAAACCTGCATGTATAAGTCGTCTAATTTAAAACAATTAATATTTATAATAATAGTTGCATTTTCTAGTGATTAGAAAGTAACAAAAATCCCAAAAAAAAATTTTTTAACTTGAAGCACATGGAGCATAAAATGTTTAAAAAAATTGTGAAATTAATTAAGTCATTACATATGATATGGCAATAGTTTTGTAAGGTGAACAATTCCAAGTCAAGTAATATTAAGAATATCATATCAAGAACTTTGCTAAAACTGTGTGAAGAAAAATCCGTGAATTCTATATATGTATATAAAAGCGGAAGTATGTTTATTTGTAATTGTAATTGTATATAATTACATCAAATATTTTTACTAAAACTAATTCATTTCAAAAATATATAAAAAAAATATATCAATATTAATAGGCTAGGCGATTATTTGTTACCGATGTTTCGTTCTACCGTTTTATCCCGATTTTGACCAAACGTATATTATTTATTTTTGGTTGTTCACCAGATTCACAGATTTTTAAATCTTTTCCATTATTTTGAGTAAATTGTATTTAAAATTGCTACTAACACATATATAAAATTATACATAAGCTATGTGTGTGTTTATTAAATTTGTTAATGTGTTTGTTAATGAGTTTGTAATCTTCATTCATAATAATAATAAACCAAAAAAAGTGTTGGTTTGTGAATTGGCTAAGTTGAAAAATAAAGATGCTTAAAAATTGCACTCGAATTTCGAGCTCTGGAATCTGCTAGTATATATATATATAAGGGTGGCCTTTAATAAAAAATGTGTTCGAACTCTCAGTCTCACCACCTAGAAATATGCGAATAGCAAAAAAACTGAGAAATACAAAGTTGTGGATTAATCAAAAAAATTTATAGGTGTTTCAACGCGACTGAAAATTTCAAGTGCGTTTATATGGGGAAAATGTGACTTTTTTTTAGATTTTACACAATTTTCGGTCTATAGTTTAATTTTTTCGACATGGTGTTACATGAATCGATATCAGTACTAAATTATGTTTTCAAAAAGCTATATAACTTAAAAATCGAATAAAAACTCGCCGAGAAATAACAAATGGCACAGACCCCACTTTTGTGCCAAAAAAAACTCTAGGTCATGATTTGTGATGAACATTTTTCAACTTTAACAAATTTATTAAAGCCATAACTTTTTTTTTGTCTCTATACCTATAAGTACTCAGATATGAATATTGTTTTATTAACACGTTGTTAACCTATTGCGAAATGAGACCAAAAATGGCAAATTTTTTTTATAAAATTTTGAAAACTCCTTTTTCAAGCTTTAAAAAATTTTCTTACACAAAATTTCAAAAAGTGGACCTGGCACTTTAAAGTTTTGTTAAATATATATTAGAGATTAACTGTATGAATTTTTAACTAAATTCCTTTGCCAGAATTTTTTTTACAAAGAATTTTTTTTGCTGATTTCGAGAAAAATTAGTTTTTTTGTGAAATATTCAGTAAATGTACTCTCTCTAAATACTTTGTATCAAAAATTTGTCAGTTTTCTACTTTTAAATGTTATATTTTATCTTAAGAGCATAATGTTTCGGAAAAAATTTAGACGACCCCATTATCCCTTTTGGCCTTGGGGTCACATACATATGACCCCAAGCTAATAAAAGACAATTTATTAAAAAAATTCTGTTGAATTTTTAGATATGACGCTTAATATATAATAACCAAATATGCGGGTCTTCAATGCTAAAAATTTGGAATAAATCGAACAACGTTAACCCATTTCTTGACGAGGCCAAACTATGAATTTTGGCATATTTAAAAAAAATTAATTGTTCTAGTAAACTAGATGAAACCCTTCTATGGGTTGGGTAATAAAATTGTGCTATATTTTACCCATTTTTATGATTTCATGATTATGATGATTTTATAAAAAAAATTCTTTGTAAAAAAAATTCTGCCAGAGGAATTTACTTAAAAATTCAGAAATTCGTGGTACCTCACATATAAGGTGAATTTTTAATATCATATATGTGACCTTCTCCGAGAAAAGAGACCTAGTGTGTGAAAATTAAGTTTTGAGAAAAAAAAACGCATTTAAAGTTTCTACACCCTTTTAGGTACCAGAATCCACCGTTTTTGACACAACCCGTTTTTTGACACATTAGGTCCCTTTTCTCGGAGAATGTCACATATATTGAGTATTCTGACAGGGAGAGCTTTGCAAATTTACAAAGTAAATATTAAGTGTCATATATCGTGAGTATGTAATACGCGAGCCTTGCAAATTTGAGTGAGCCCATAAATTATTCATATGAGTAGTCGAACAAAAAATGGGCGTGATCGGAGCAGTAAGAGTGGCACCATCCACATAAGAGGAGTACTATAAATTGTACGAGTCCATCAGTTATTAATGTTAGTAATCAGATCAAAGTGGGCAGGATAGGACTAGTGGGCGTGGCACCTCCTACACAAAATTAGGAAGTACCACGAAAGCGACAGTCTTGAAACTTTTGACAAGTACATTAATTACCTAGTCGTGGAAAATGTGTGCGGAATCGCCATATTCAAAAATCGCTAAACCGAAAATTTCAAAAAAAAATCGCCAAAAACAAAAATCTTGAAAAAAATCGCCAAAAAGAAGAAAATCATCAAAATTAAAAATCGACAAAATCGAAAATCGCAAAAATAACAAATTTCCAAATGATATTCTAAATTCAAGGCAAATCGTTAAGTGTTGCCAGTGTTAATTTGGAAAAACCATGTCTTTCCCATAGGCAGCTATATGTAGCTTACTCCAGAGTAGGAACGCAAATATTTTTTGCACTGAATGAAAAAACAAACAAAAATTTTTATAAAATAAAATAAAATGTTTTGATTATACAATACGAACATCGAACAGTTTTGTGAGCGAGGCCATAAATAGCTAAATCGAATTTTGAAAATTAAAAAATGTCTTATGGTACATAATAAAAGACACTCTAACTAAGAAGTATAAAAAAAAATAAATTAACTGTTCTAGTAAACTAGATGAAACCCTTACTATGGTCAATTACATTTTGTAAAAACACATACAAACGAAATTTTAGAAAAATCTGTTCAATCTTTTTGTTTTTGATCGATTTAAGTGAAGATCGGGACTCAGCTTCATATGGGGGCTATGACTATGAATTGCCCTATAGAGTTTATTTTTTAACTACTGAAATGTGGATGCGATAAACATCCACAAACCCAATTTAACCGCGATCTATACGATAATTTGGATATTATGGCAATTTAAGTCGATCTCATAGGGGTCAGTTGTATGGGGACTAGCTTTGAACATTGCGTTTCAATAGCATTCATCCTATGGCCAATAGAAGCTTATATACTATATTTCATCAAAATATATTCATATTTGTGAGCTGTAGTTTGATAACAAGGTTTACATCGACACACAGACGGACGGACGGACATTGCAAAATCGGAGTCAATCGGTTTAATAAAAGATGTATAGATCTAGCTCCAATATTTTTGGACGTTACAAACATCAGCACAAAGTCATTATACGCTGACCACATAGTGTAAATATAGTGGTTACCAGATATCATAAAAGAATGTTAATTTTGTTGCATAGTGTAATTTAGAAATAATGAGAAATAAAAAAATTGCTTTACTGTAACTATAAATAACTAGCAGACTCCAGCGCTCGAAATTCGAGTGCAATTTCTAGGCAATTTTATTTCTCAACTTAGCCAATTCACAAACCAACACTTTTTTGGTTTATTATTATTGTGAATGAAGATAACAAACTCATTAACAAACACATTAACAAATTAAATAAACACACGCATAGCATACGTATAATGTTATGTATGTGTTAGTAGCAACTTTAATTGCAATTTACTCAAAATAACGGAAAAAATTAAAAAATCTGTAAATCTGCTGCACAGCTCAAAAGAAATACCTTTCAAATAATAAACGCTTGGTCCAAGTCGAGATAAAACGGTAGAACAAAAAATCGATAACAAGAAATCATCTAGCCTATTAATATTATAGATGAATAACACTAGGCAACAATGTTTTGGACTAAAGCAACCAAATATCTTTCCTGGGGTAATTTGGTGGGCTGAATTCGAATCTGTAATTGGTTTTTCTCTATCATGTCAGGTTTTCGAGATACAAAAATATGTTTTTATTAGTTTTTTACATAAAAAATCATTAGTTTATTTAAAAATCAATGAATTTTCGATAGTTATTTGAACGTCGTTTGTATTTTGTTGTGCTCGTTTTCACGTATTAGAGTCCAGCAATAGTATCCCAGCATGCTTTCGTCCCTAAATTCTTCACAATTTCTTTCAATTTTCATTAAATCTTAGTGATCACGCTCCCCTTGTTCGTCGCTCACCGCACCTAGGTTTTGTGGAATAAAATATAAATGCGAATGATGAAAGTGCATTTTGAGTGACATTCTGCATCTAATTCGTGATAATTTTTCAATAATTCAGCAACAATTTGTCTCTACTTTTCACTCTTATTGTTTCCAAGAAAACTGTCCACGATGGTCTTGAAAGATTTGCAGGCTGGATATTCTTTCTCCAATAAACATTGTGGAAAATTGTCATCATTCAATAGCTTCCTGATCTGAGGGCCAACAAATATGCCTTCTTTGATTTTAGCATATGAAATTTTAGGAAAAACCGCTAACAAATATTTAAATGCTGAACCATCTTTGTCCAGAGCCTTGACAAAGTTCTTAAAAAGGCCCAATTTTATGTGCAGCGGCGGAAGAAGAACGTCATTTGGATCAATTAATGGTTTATTTGAAATGCTTTGTTTTCCTGGTGAATACCCAGTTCTTTTTGGCCACTCTGATCTGACGTAATGATGACATGTAGCGCGACTATCCCATAGACAAAGGAAACAACAATATTTTATGAAACCTCCTTGTATACCAGTCAACAAACCAATGACCTGAAACAGATTAATTTACAGTTATTTTAGATGGTTTATACTATATATACAAAGAAATTTATATCACACACCTTAAGGTCACCACAGATCTTCCATTTATGATCGATGTATTTGAGTAATGTCAAAATTTCAATCACTGATTCGTAGTTATACCCTATACCACTATGTGGTTTGGGTATAATGACTTTGTGCTGCTGTTTGTAACAACCAAAAAAATTTGACCTAGACCTATCTTTTATTATACCGATCGAATCAGAATCACTTTTTGAATCGATTTAACTATGTCCGTCCGTCCGTCCGTCCGTCTGTGTGTCCATGTAAACCGTGTAATCAAACTGCAGGTCGCAAATACGAATATGTTTTGATGAAATTTGGTATATAAGCTTTCATCGGCCATGGGATGAACGCTATTGAAATTGGTGAAAATCGGTCCATGTTCAGACCTAGCCCCCATACAAATGACCCCTATAAAATCGACATAAATTGCCATAATATCCAAATTGTCGTAAAGATCTTAGTCAAATTTGGTTCGTATGCGTTTATTACATCCATTAATGAATAGTCCAAAAACGGTCCCTATGGGACAACTCTTGGTCACAGGCCCCATATAGACCTTCTTCCCGATCTTCACTTTAATCTATCAAAAAACAAAAATATTGCACTGAATCATCTCAAATTTTGTTTGTATATATTTTCACAAAATACAAGAGACTTTACCAACCATGGTCAGGATCGGTCCATTTTTGGACCTAATCCCCATATAGACATAGCATCCGATATGAATTTTTTCATATCTGCAGCCAAAAAAATTAATAAAAATTCCACTCAAATTTGGTTTATGCTTATTTTCTATATCCAATTAATTGGATCTAAGTGATAGGGTCTCTAAACGCATGTTATATTGTATCGTATAGTTGGTTTAGACCGACTATAATTTTCTTACTTGTTTTCCTTTGTATTAATGATATGAGTAATTGGTGTGGATGGTTTTTCATTCGCATGATGAAAAAAAAAACCTTTAAACTGCACTAAGAGCCATCAATAAAAAATCTCCATTCAGTTTTGTCATATGGCGTGTTCATTTTTTGAAATAAACCATCAACATCAGTACCGTATAGAATAGAGAGAGCTCCTATATCTATAGATTGCTAATTTTGTCTCAACTGCAAGATGTTTCCACTGGTGCATGCGTGAAGCTAGTAATTCTGCGTCTTGCTTCATTAAATGCAAAGCCCGAATTAGATCATTCAGTTCAACTTTAGTCACTAAATGGCGTTCATCATCAGCCCCATACAAACTTCCACTGCTGGTGAAAGATGTTTCGGACTCACTGCTCGTACCACTGGGAACGGCTGGTAATGGATCATTTGGTGGACGTTGAACTGGTTTGGAAACCGATGGCACATACGCGTAAGTAATATTTTTTTCGATTTTTCATATTGAATCCAGCAACTTTTGTTAAAAAGAAATAACAATCGGTTTGGTGGTTACTTGACTCTCTCCAAAGAACTGGGATTGAAAAATCTAAATAGATATTCTTGCCATTTGACCATTTGTATAAAACAGTTCTGCAACTATTGCAAAACATTGTCCGTGTCCACGGTTTGTCCAAGTTTCTGACAGCAACTCCAAAATAATGTAAATAAGCATATTTTAGTGATTCTGATATTGCATATCCTTTTTTTCCAACCAAATATCCACCACTCACAAAGCAAAAATAGCTTGAATCAGTATCACACGATCTCCCTGACATGCTTAAACGCTACTATTATGACTGTTTTACAATATTTCCAGCATGCGATAAAAAATTGACAAGAGGTAATAGCCCAATTTTTATGCCAGATTCGAATTCAGCGCATTCAGATTAGTTTAAAAAAAACATGCGACCTTTCTGCAGTCAATTTTTTTTTTTAATTTGTAGACAAATGTAACATTTGCTATATTTAAAAGAGAAATATGTTTACTAAAATTTTTCCATTTTCGCTCGTTTCGAGTCGTGAGATGTCGAAAACAAGTTTTTTGGGAAAACCAGCTAAACTTTTAGATATAATTGGATTTTAATAAATTCCTTAGCCAAAACTTGGGTTATTATTACGTATGGACTTTTTTTCCCCAAAAACAAAACTTGAACCACAACTTCCCACGCTCCTCTACTAACTTTAAAAGTTACAAATAATTCTTGTTTTTTCTGATTTGTTTATATCTTTCATATTTTAAAACTTTCTAAATTACTTTTGAGGTGATGCCATTATAATAAGCGTCTACTTAAGGGCTTTAAAATATATAAATTTTCAAATTAATAAATATATGTATGTTTAAGGAAATATGTTAAAGGATTGTTTTTTAAGCTAACAACATTGTACTTCCTTGCTGATATATATGCATGCATTAGTATATACAGAGTGTAGTATGTGTCGTACTCTTCCAGTTTGAGAATATATGAATATTAATACCAACAGCGTTCTTTTAGGATTTCCATCAACAGCAACAGGAAAAAACTTAAATTTATTGTGTGTTTTGTAATACAAATCGAATTTTCCCATAAGAATGAAAGTTATTGAAGCATTTCTTAAGCATGAACCAAAATGTTGTTTAACAAAAAAAAAACGAACTTTATTATAACAACCAACCCATATAATACATTTAACGAAGACTGATTTATAAACCTTAATATAAATATATGACCAGAATTTGTATAAAATATCAGATGTGTACGAGTATATGGTATGGGAAATGAAAAGAGTTAATGGCATAAAATTAAGTTTACATGTGTATATACAAATATAAATATGTAAAATATATATTGCATATATGTATATAGAAATATATATATATATAACTGACATCAATTGACATTCATAACTTTTGATTGAAATATTTCTAGTAGCGAAAGTAAAATGTTTTTTCAACCGAACAGATTTTCTAACAATAAATACAAGTTATCAGTCACGTCACATAGCGGGTTAGAATTGCCTGTTAAATATCGTCAAAGCTGTCGAAACTGGTTAAAGTACATAAAATTCTACATCACCTGCCGTTAAAATCAAACTTGTTTTGGTATTTTTGAAGTGAAACTTAAAGGTCAGACTTTTTTGAAATTTTTGTGAAGAAAGTGAAAATTTCGCCTTGTAAAAATGTATTTATTTGAAAAAGTATTTCAAAAGTAAACAACTTTGCTATGGAACCATCAAGATCGGGTTATTTTACAAATATTTCGTCTACATTTGTGTAACAAATTGTATGTGAAAATGTTTTAGTTTTTGTCAGTTACATTGGAAGTGCAAAAGAAAACCAACATTTTTATATTTTAAGTGGACATATAGTTATTATTAGTGTACATTCGTGTCACAATTTGTAGCTTATTTTAAAGATGCTACATTATCACTATTATACTGCAGAACAATGCGCTGCCTTTTTGCGCCTTTTAGAAGCTATGCATCTTTTCATGCAAGTTCTACAGCAGTGAAAATATTAATAAATCATATTGATCTTGCGACTGCTGCTGTTGTCTGTGTTTTGTTGTTTTTTATGTAAGTGACAGGCTAGAACTGATTATGAAAAAAGAATAGTAACCGAAACAAAAAATGCAATTAGGAAAAAATTTCAAGTGGCTATGGGATTATTAGTTGACCACCGAATGATGGGAATACGGCATGTCATTTCTTTCCAAAACGACTTTGAAAAGTCGGCCGAAAGAACCAAAAATAGATTTTAATTTAATAAAAACATGTAAGGAAATTAAGTCGGTCTAGCCAACTATGCGATACCCTATACCATGCATTTAGATGCCCTATGTCTTAGATCCAACTAATTAAATATAGAAACTAAGCATAATCCAAATTTGAGTGCCATTGCTATTAATGTTTTTGCCTTCGGATATGAAAAAGTTCAAATCGGATATTATATTTATATGGGGACTACGTCGAAAAGTGGACCGATCCTCACCTATTTTTCGAAAACGTATACAAACGATATTTAAAAAAAAATCATGTGAGTCCGATCGCAGGGGAGATGTGTAAACATCTAGTAATTAAAGATTTTTTATGGCACTTTCTTAAAATCAAACAGAAAGCGTATCACTTATTATTATTATTATTTATTATTTTAACCGGTTAATTTTTAATTTTTCGTTTTTTATTTTTTATTTTTAATTTTTCGTTTTCATTTTTAATTTTTTTTTAATTTTTCATCTCATATTTTTCATTTTTTATTCTTAATTTTTAATTTTTTAATATTAATTTTTCATAATTCATTTTTCATTTTTTATTTTCCAATTTTTACTTTTCTTTTTTCCCTTTTCATTTTGTTTTCAATTTTTATTTATCAATTTTCAATTTTTATTTTTCATTTTTTATATTTAATTTTTTATTTTTCATTTTTTATTTTTCATTATTCATTTTTAGTTTTAGTTTTTCATTTTTCATTTCTTATTTTTCGTGTTTCATTTTTTTATTTTTCATTTTTTATTTTTCATTTTTTAGTTTATATTTTTTATTATTCATATTTTATTTTTTATTTTTCATTTTTCATTTTAATTTTTTTTTTTAAATTTTTTTTTTTTTTCATTTATTATTTTTCATTTTTAATTTTTTTTTCATTTTTCATTTTTATTCTTAATTTTTTCATTTTTCATTTTTCATTTTTCGTTTTTCATTTTTCATTTTTCGCTTTTCATTTCTCATTCTTTGTTTTTCATTTTTCATTTTTAAAATATTTTACATTTTTCATTTCTTAATTTTTCATTTTTCATTTTTAATTTTTAATTTTTTTCTTTTTCATTTTTCAATATTCATTTTTAATTTTTCGTTTTTCATTTTTTATTTTTCATGTTTCATTTATTACTTTTCATTTTTTATTTTTCATTTTTTATTTTTCATTTTTCATTTTCCATCTTTTATTTTTCAATTTTAATTTTTCATTATACCCTATACCACTATGTGGTTTGGGTATAATGACTTTGTGCTGCTGTTTGTAACAACCAAAAATATTTGACCTAGACCCATCTTTAATTATACCGATCGAATCAGAATCACTTTCTGAGTTGATATAACAATGTCCGTCCGTCCGTCTGTGTGTCCATGTAAAGCTTGTAATCAAACTGCAGGTCGCAAATATGAACATATTTTGATGAAATTTGGTATATAAGCTTTTATCGGCCATATGATGAATGCTGTTGAAATTGGTGAGAATCGGTCCATGTTCAGACCTAGCCCCCATACAAATAACCCATATGAAATCGACATGAATTGCCATAAGATCCAAATTGTCATATAGATCTTACTCAAATTGGGTTTGTATGCGTTCATTACATCCACTAATGAGTAGTCCAAAAATGATACCTTTGACCCCATATAGAGCTGCTTCCCGATCTTCACTTAAATCTATTAAAAAACAAAAATATTGCACTGATTCTTCTCAAATTTTGTTTGTACATATTTTTGCAAAATACAAGAGACTTTACCAAACATGATCAGGATCGGTCCATTTTTGGACATAGTCCCTTTATAGATAAAGCATCCGATATGAACTTTTTCATATCTGCAGCCAAAAAAATTAATAAAAATCCCACTCAAATTTGGTTTTTGCTTATTTTCAATGTCCAGTTAGTTGGGCCTAAGAGATAGGGTTTCTAAACGCATGGTAAAGGGTATTGTATAGTCGGTCTAGACCGACTATAATTTTCTTACTTGTTTTTCATTTGTTATTTTTCATTTTTTATTTTTCATTCTTCATTTTTCATTTTTCATTTTTTATTTTTCATTGTTAATTTTTTATTTTTCATTTTTTGATCATTTTTTATTTTTCATTTTTAATTTTCAAGAGAAAGTTTCAGAATGCATGGGAACATACCTAAGCATTTATTGGAAAAAATTAACAGGCCTATTGTTTGATGTGTAATTTTACCATAAATTAAATTAATATGAAATATTTTTTTGTAATAATCAAAACATTAACAATTCGAGTTTTGACTGTACTATAGAAACTAGCAGATTCCAGCGCTCGAAATTCGAGTGCAATTTTTAAGCATCTTTATTTTTCAACTTAGCCAATTCACAAACAAACACTTTTATAGTTTATTATTATTGTGAATGAAGATAACAAACTCATTAACAAACACATTAATAAATTTAATAAAACACACATAGCATATGTATAATTTTGTGTATAGTAAATGCAATTTACTCAACATAAAGGAAACAATTTAAAGATCTGTATATCTGCAAAATAGGTAAAATTAAATATCTTTCAAATAATATACGTTTGGTCAAAATCGGGATAAAACGGTAGAACAAAACATCGGTCACAAGAAATTGCCTAGCCTATTAATATTATAGATCCCTTTACTACAGTATTATCTAGACGATGAAGAGGGTTTTTTTTAATATAAACTAATATAAAACTAGCAGATTCCAGCCTTCGAAATTCAAGCGCAAATTCTAGGAATTTTTATTTTTTCATTAAATAAAGACCCTAAAATATGCTAATCAATTATAGCCAATTCACAAATCAACACAAAAAACAAGCTCATTTTTATTACAAACACATTAACAGATTTAATAAACACACACATAGCATTGTATAATTTTATGTATGTGTTAGTAGCAACTTTAAATGCAATTTACTCAAAATAAAGAAAAAATTCAAAAAATCTGTAAATCTGCAAAACGGCTAAAAATAAATACCTTTCAAATAATATACGTTTGGTCAAAATCGGGATAAAACGGTGGAACAAAACATCAGTCACAAGAAATCGCCTAGCCTATTAATATTATAGATTATGCAAAAAAAAATTGAGTTGAATTGCTAAAATTAAAATTTTCTATTTCAACACCAAACGGAACTGCAGAAGCTACAAAATTAGACGCTAAAAGAAATATATATTTTTTTATCATAATAAATTATAATAAAATATTCAATAGTTATTGTCAAATATTTATATCTGAAAATCTTTTCAAAATCAAATTTTACATGATATTTATGATTATCTAAAAAATAATTTAGTCTATTTTAAATGCACTTGTTTACGGATGTCCATGAATAATAGCTTACACTATCATTATTAATTTAATAATATATTGAATTGTTTTTAAATATATTTTGTATATTAATTCAAAACTTATTTTTACAAATAAATCTTATTTTCGCTTTTAAAAATTTGAATAATTTTCTAACTTAATATGAATAAAAAAATTGGTACGTCCTTAAATATATTTCTTTTTGTTTTTAAATATTTTTATAGTTTAAATAAGTAATATTCTAATTACACTAACAACGTAGCGGGTATACGAGTAGTACGAAATAAATTCGCTGAATTTATTAAAAAATCTGTCACCACAAAAGCCGTCAACATTCAAAAATTATATGAGAATCATGTTTGGATGGAAAATATCTTTAAAAAACTATAGCAGAAAACACAACACAGTTATAATGTCCAACAACCGTCCAGTGTTGTGAAGCGTACGAGTATCAACAGCGAATAAGTAAATATTATGAACATTATTTATTATTTGTTTAAGTACGACACAATGTTTTCATATTTTGACAACGTAGCACAACAATAAATTGTATATAAAGAATGAATATTTTTACCTTATTTTATCATTATTACACACACATATACATATAATAATATTGTTGTGATTGACACTTTCATTTTCTAGAACAACCACACAATCTGTTATTAATATACATACAAGTGTGGCAACTACAATACTCGTATATGTATGTATGTATGTATGTACATGTGCACGTACAACACAGATTACCATTCCATTAACAATAACAAAGAAGTAAAAGTATTTGACACATTTTCGTAAAACCATTTTATTTATTAATATTTTTTGTAGTTGTTGTATGTGTTTGAGTTTGTATAACGCCTGTGATAAGTATGATGTATATTCTCTATCGATTTTAGGTTAACAGGAAATTAAACTGACGGTTATCCAATGCTGAATATACATTCATACACACATATATAAATGTGTCTTTCAAAATACAAGTTAGATTATTTACTATACCGCATTCTCTCTAAATTGCATGTATTTAAGTAGGTTTGTCCCAACTAGGTCACTTAAAGCCTCAACTTTGATAATTGGCTAAAAACTTTGAAAAGGAAATTTCAAGGTTCGGCTATAATAGAGCCATGGCATCATGAATGTTGTATAAACGATAAAAACTTGGTGGGAGCATTCTTATTGCGGCATTAAATATCTTTCCTTGTGAACTTATATACACAGTGATAATATCGAATTTGTTGCCTTTAAAATTAGACTTACAAATGGATACTTGTTTATTATCTGTTCCTTTACTCCTTCAAATTCTTTGTCTGATATTTATGATGTACACATTTCTGCAACTTATTCCGCTATGCAACAATTTAAACCATGCGATATATTTGTGGTACTTGGAGACTTTTCAAATCTATTCCAAATAAATTATGGAATAAGCCTTTGGAACTTAATTATTTAACTCCAACTGTATCAAATGAATTTATTCAGTGACTGGTTAGCTGTGGTCTCTTCCAAGTTAACCTTGTACACAATGCTTGTGGGAGACTTTTGGACATTGCTTTTGTTAATCAGTCGTACTCACTTTCTTTATGTATGTTGATTGATTGATTGACACCATCCAACAATAGATCTTGAAATTTATCCCCCTTCAAATAAATCAGCACCTCCTTTAAAAAGAAACAAATAAAATCTCCAAAAAGTCTACTGCTTTCCTCCTACAAATTATACAGAGCATAATTATTTATCATCTATGTCAATTGGAACACTATAATTTCTGGTAATAATTTTGGTGATATTGTTTTTAACCTTTACTCAATATTACAATGTTCCAAAAATATTTATAATAATGACCCATCATGAAATAAAAAAATTTTAACCAATGCTGATTATAGTTATACCATATCACACGCATGAAAACAAAAATGAAATCTACCCTAAATCGTTTTATAAATTTATCAATGCTAAACGTCGAGCTTCTGATTATCCAAAATGTCCAAAAACTCCGTATCCCCTTAAACTACCGCATTCATCGGGTATACATTTTTCCGGTCCTTATGGAATAACTAGTTGCCTTCTCAAAAATTGTGCTGAATATTTGTGCGGTCCACTTACTGAAATCTTCAATAAATCTATTAAATTAAGTTATTTGCCACTCCAATAGAAAAAATCTTTTATAATTCCTTTGTATTAAGCCGATAGCCTAAGCTGCTAGTGCTCTAGTTTTTAAGATTTATTGTAATTTTAATTATAATAAATATCAGAATAATAATAATAATAATAATAATAATTCCTTTGTTTAAAAGTGGAAGCAAGCTTGAAGTATAAAACTATGGAGGAATTGCTAAGCTGAATGCTATTCCCAAAGTTCTAGAAAATATTTTAATTGATAGCTTACCACCATGGTAAATTATGACTTTTTAAATAACATGCAAACAAATGTAGTTTACATTACACAGATTTTAGTAGAGTATTCGACAGAGTAAACCATGATATTTTACGTTACAAATTATCACTTGTGGGATTTAGTATTACAGAACTAAAGTGGCTGAATTTCTATCTATCTTATAGAACATAACAAGTGAAATTCAGAGATGTTGCTTCAAAAATAATTGGGATCTCTTCTGGAGTTCCACAGGTCAGTCATCTGGGTCCCATACTGTTCACTATATTTATAAATGATCTTCCATCTATTATTTTGCATTCTAAAGTTCTAATGTATGCAGATGATGTCAAAATTTTTAAGACCAATAAGGAGCCTTATGGTCAACTTTTACTGCAGTCGGATATTCGCAAACTCTCTAAATGGTACAGAATAAATATAATGGACCTAAAGATTTAAAAATTTAACCACATGTCCTTATTCAGAATTACAAAACTAGATTCCAGCTATTATATTAACGACATAACACTGTTCTCGTGTTCTTGGTTTTATGAAATGCTGGTCCAAAGAATTATCTGATTCATATATAATGAAACAATTACATAACTCGAATTTAATAGGATCCTTGCTATACCATTTATATAAACCATATTGAATCAGTGCAAAAACAGTTTCTGATATTTTGTTTATGAGGATGTGATGGAATTCATATGAGTTACTGCCATATGTTAATAGACTGATTTGAATGAGTCACATCAAATTATTTTAGCTGAACTATCTCTTTGGGCTGAGTTTTGAAAGGATAATGAAGAAAACCCTTCTATCCCATTAGATACCATTGGAATGTGTGATGAAAATTTTTGTCCAAATATATTTATTTAATTAAATTTTTAATTGACATTCATGTCACAACAGCTACCGCGAAAGAAACTTTTCTATGTTAAAAAAAAGATTAAAACATACCTTCGTAATACCAAGGCTTTCTTCGTTAGCATTAATATCAATATATTGAAATTATTTTTGCTTCAAAAAGGAAATTAGAAATATTCAAAAATTCAAAAATAACGCTTGTTTGTTTGGACAGAGTTGTATCTTCTGAAATTAATACAAAGTAAAGCTGTATGGTACGAAAACTGAAACTAACCACACTGCTCGTAGGCCTGACCTTAGGTGAGTGTGTTAAAGCGCTGACCAAAAAGTGCAAGTACGAGTGTATGTGAAGGTTCATGGTTCAAAACCTCACGGCCGCCCTAAGTAGAAAAAATTTTCTTATAGAAACAATCTATTCAATTAAAACATAGCAATTATCACAATGTTCAATAAATCGCTGATGAAGGCTGAAATGCCAGAAACCGGTCATCAGTAACTAGTGAGCACGATTAAGAATACAGTGCAGTTATGAATTTTTGAAATATATGCTTTCTTCTTCTTTACCACGCACCATTTAGATTTTTAATTGTTCTCATATAAAAACGGAGCTTTGTCTGTTTGTTGGTTTTTTTTTTTTATTGTTTGTTTTTGGTTTATAGGTAGCTATACCACTGGACCGATCGTCTTAAGATTTTTACAGTAGGTAACTGCCTATCCGGAAAGAACAATATTCTATATATATATATTTTTCTTTTTGATTTCGTATCGAGGCACCTCCCATATAAAGTGAATTATTAACATTTAATTTCGGGCCTAGAACCAATCAGTGGGAATACACACTGTATTTTCCAGGCTGAAACTTATGCCATCGATAAATGTGGACAGATTAACTTGAATAGAAAGTACAAAAGACGGGACATAACCATATTATCAGATAGTCAAGCTGATATCCGAGCATTAAGCTCCTACGTAGTAAACTCTTGGTATGGGACTGTCTACAGGGACTGAATGAGTTAGGCAGGCACAATAAAGTCACCCTTTGTTGGGTGCCGGGGCATATTGGGATTCAAGGTAGTGAGCAAGCTTCCAAGAAGCTAATGGGGCCGGCACCGTTTTGTGGAATAGGAAGAGAAGTATGGGAAGGCGTACTCAGAAAATATGAGAATCATATCAGACAGCAACTTTTCTCGAGCCACTTGGGCTTAAGGCAATCCAAACTCTTGTTAGGTAACTACAAGAGTAAGAGATTTGAGTCATGTATTGGGTTATCAAAGAACGGACTAAGAATACTAACCGGGATTGGTCACTGTTGGCTCACGGAGCATCTGAGCAAGTTAGGAATTGTACCAAACCCCATATGAAGATTTTGCGATGAGAAGGCAGAATCACCGGAGCACATACTGGGGGACTGTGGGGCGTTAATGCATAAGAGAAAAAAGCACCTGGGTTCTTTCCAAATACCAGGGAGTGGAATAAAATCAGTGGAACCAACCAACATTCTCGAATTTCTGAAGGCTTTAGGGTTGGGTAAGATTTTATAGGGACAAACTATCAGCTGAGGACAGTACAATGGATCATTCGGTCGCAGTACTTTATACAATACAAATACAATACAAACTAATACAATAGTACTCCAGATACTACGACAGAAAGAGTTTTGAATCTATGTATATTAAACTAATTTGAAGAGTTGTGAAAAAAAAAATGGGCGGGATCGGACTAACAGGCTTGGCACCCACCTTACAAAGTAAATGTTTAATGTCATATAGCTAGAGTCCTGTAATAGAGAAACCCTTGGCAGTTTGTGTGAGTTATTAATGTGAGTAACCGATCAACTAAATGGCTGGATTGAATCAATGGGCGTGGCGTGGCACACCCATACAAAGTATATATTTAATGTCATATATCTGTAGTACTGTAGTATCAAAAAGCTTGAGACGTTGCACGAGTTATTAATGTGAGTTGTCGCCCAAAAATGGTCGTGATCGTAGCTGTGGGCATGGCACCGCCCATACAAAGTAAGTGTATAATATCATATAACTTAAATATTAAAAAGGGAAAACTTGACACTTTGTAGGAGTCCATCAGGTATTAATGTGAGTAATTAGGTAAAAAATGGGGGGTCTAGGATTAGTGGGCATGGCACCTTCTATATAAAAACTATGAAGTACTATGAAAGCGGCAGTTTTTAAACCTTTGACAATTACATTATTTACCAAAAATCGCCATAATCAAAAATCGAGAGAAACAAAAATCGCTAAAATGAAAAATCGCCTAATCAAAAATTGCCAAAACCTAAAATCACGAATTACAAAAATCGCAAAAAAAACAAAAATCGCCAAAATCAAAAATCGCCAAAATCAAAATCGCAAAACACAAAAAACGTCAAAATCAAAAATTGCAAAAATAAAATGAAAATCGCTAAAGCGGAAAATCGTGAATATAAAAAATCGCCATAATCAAAATTCGCAAAAAACAAAAATCGCAAAATCAAAAATCGGTAAAACCGAAAATCGCTAATAAAAAAATCGCCAAAATAAAAAACGTGAAAATAAAAACGTCAAAATCAAAAATTGACAAAACCGAAAATTGTGAATAACAAATATCACAAATAACCAAAATCGCCATATTCAAAAATAGCAAAAACCAAAAATCGCAAAAATCGCAAAATCTAAAATAGCCGAAACCAAAAATCGCAATATAAACAATCACGAAAATCAAAAATTGCCAAAACTGATAATCGCGAATAACAATAATCACAAAAAACAAAAATCGCTCAAATCAAAAAAAAAAACCCAAAACTTAAAAATGCCACAATCAAAAAACCCGAAAATAAAAATCGCCAAAATCAAAAATCGCTAAAAAAAAAATCGCCAAAATCAAAAATCGCTAAAAAAAAACAAAAATCGCCTAAATCAAAAATTGCCACAATAAAAAATCGGCAAAAATAAATTATATAGTTTTCTACAAAATGTATTCCCAGCTTTTAATTTCGTTACGATGGGTGTGGCGAAGCGCATCGGGTTACAGCTAGTATTTAATACTTTTAAATGATCTCACAAAAACAAACCTGTTTTTTAAACACATAAGAAAACTATAGTCGATCTAGATCGAATATACGATACCATATACCATGCTTTCAGAGGCCCTATCTCTTAAGTCCAACTAAGTAGATATAAAATATAAGCATAAACCAAATCTGAGCGTCATTGTTATTACTTGTGATATGAATAGTTCATATCGGATGCTGTATTTATATGGGGACTAGTTCGAAAAATGAAGCGATCCTGACTATATTTGGCAAAGTCATTTATTTTTTGCAAAAGCGTATACAAACCAAATTTGAGGAAAATCTGTGCAATATTTTTGTTGTTTTATTTATTTAAGTGAATATCGGAAATTAGCTTCATATGGGGCTAAGAATTTATTTTTTACTACTGATAAATGAATGTAATAAACATAAACAAACCCTATTTGACCGAGATCTATATGATAATTTAGATATTATGGCAATTTAAGTCGATCTCATATTGGTAATTTGTATGGCGATTTTCACCAATTTCCGACGATTTAACTTATTAGGCAAATAACTGAAATATTTGTTTTTTTTTTTTCATTTGCAACTTTAATTTTTAAATTAGTTTTTAACTTTTTGTTAAAAATGGGCTGTGTCTTGTTTCAGAATTTTTGTAATTTAATTATTTATATTGTTCAACGTTGCGGTTAATGTTCTATAAAAACAAGAACACCCACAAATTCACAAATAAATCCCTTTAAAGCTGTTATGAGGAGTGGCAGCAAGTAGTAAAAGTTTTCTTTAGTTCTTTGAGGAGCTTCAGCAAATAATTAATAATTAAACGACATTTAGAAATAAATATATATGCATTAAGAATGGAAACAGCAAGGTAGGTATGCTTAAGTTTAATAACATATATGCTTATAAGTAAAATATGCTTTTTAAAACTTTAAATATAATCGGCTTAACTATTAAAGCCATTTTCTCCCCTCATCATTCACTAAAGGTTTTCTTTTTATTTCTTTACAGTTATTAATAGATTTTATTTGTTTTGTTATTGTTTTCACCAGAGACATTGAGGTAAGAAACAAATTTAGAAATGTTTATAGCACACGTAATAAATATTTTTTTTTTATTATAAGAATAATAAATTAAGTGAATTTACGAGTATGTATATTAAAGTTTACAACTTTGCAGAACGAAATTAAATTTTGTGACAAAACTTATAGATGTTGTCTTATTAAAAGATGGTGGTATAAAATTAATTATTATTTTCTATTAATAATATAAAGCGTTACTTACACTATATACAAATAGTAAAATTTCCAAGAGGCTTATTAAAAACTGACTCATCATTAGTATTCATAAGTACATAGATAGCAGAATGTCTACTATTTTAATTCTAAGTAATAGTTGTTAAACTGTGAATTTAAACAGATGCTGTTTGAAGACTTTCAAAGGCTTGCATATGATGGATGGATAGCCCTAATTACATTTATAATAAACATCAGCACTCATAAAACACGGGCCACAGAGTTGTGTAGGAAAATGAAACCCTTTCCCTGTTGAAAAGTACAACAAAATATATTTAAATATTCCATTATTTTAATGGAAATTTTTTGTACAAGTATATAACTCTGCATAACTCAAAAATTAAAATGGTTTTGTTTTATGTAAATAACATTGTGCTAGTGTGGTTTTATACTTCTACAATAATGAAGTGGAAGCTGTAGGCAGTTGTAGCCAGGAACTTTTTTCCCTAAAAAATTAAATAAAATTTGGTCAATATATGTTTAATATATGTTTATATTATTTTTGATGTGTAAACATCTATACGCTTAGGGAGGTAAAAATATATTTTACAAAACAATTACAAAAACAGCGTAGGAAGTAAGATGTAAAACAAAAACGGTGTGACGTACGAGTGTATTGAGGGAAAGATTATGATATAAAATTGTTTCAGCTAATTCAACAACCATTTGCTGTAAAACGTTAAAAATTTCATACATAATTCAACACCCCCACAAGTATAACCAGAGCCCCTGCAGTTGTTTGCTATAAGTGATATATAGATGGCACTTGATGTTGAATTTTACAAAATTGCAATTGGAATAGTTTGTCATTCCATAAATTTTGTGAAGTATATTCGTGTTGACGTGCAAATGTCATAAATAACATAAATTGTAAATATTGAAACATACATTTTGTGAGCTGTTTGTTCGTTTTTAATAAAAAAACTAAAAATAAAAATTATAAAAAAGTCAATGTGTGTAGTAATTACAGATTTTTAATTATTTCATTATTATTATTTAATTAATTAATTAATTATTTATATATTCTTAATTAATTAAATAAATAATTATAATTACTAGATGTTTACACATCTCCCCTGTGATCGGACTCACATTAATTGTTTTTTATTACTCAGCCGAAAAAAAAATTTAGAAAATGAAGTCTTTTAAACATTTAATTTTTTTAATGGTGCGTGGTAGAAGAAGAAGAAAAACTTATATATCTTAAAATAATAACTACTCTGTATTCTTACTCGGACCGGTTTCTGGCATTTCAGATAATTGTAATAATTGTTGTATTATAATTGAACAAACAGTTTTGATATGAAATTTTTCTATTCAGGACGGCCATGCGCTTTAGCACATGCACCTAAAGTCAGGCCTACTTCGTAGATACAGAAGATACAATAGTAACAAACATCTCAATCGGTGTTTTATAAATTTTACATTATTTATGCATTTATACTTCTAATTTCCCCTATCCTTAGTTTCTTGAGAGCTGCCATATGTACTCAAGATGTTTTAATTTATTTTCAGAACTATTATATTCATATAAAGGTATAGCGAGGGCTTATATTCAAAAAGTGCTATCTACATTTGACAACAATATTAATTTTTGATTTCAAACTGTTCTCTGATATAACTGTAAAATATAATATTAATTTTGCTATCATACATGATTAGTACGACTATTTCTTAATAGATATTGTAGCAAATCGATCGACAAATACTTTCAGATCTTATTAATAAATTGGTTTTACACGCTCTCTTCAAAATAATTATTGATGCAGATAGCACTTTTTGAATATAAGCCCTCGATATACAACTTTGTTTATACTGTATTAAATACAACTAATTAATCTACACATTTTGATAAAAATAACGAATAAATTTGAGGAATTTTATGAAAACATTAAATTTGTTTTATAAAAAAAAAAATCCTGATTAAGAAAATATTTACAGATTTTCATATAGAGTTAATTTGATATCAAGAGTACCCCACGGGTTAATTTCAAAAACTAAGTCCAGAATATTATTTTTTGGAATTATTAAAATATTATCAACAAGTTTTATCGAAACCGTTCCACAAATATATATTATTTCGATATTTTGTTTTGAAAAAATGTAAATCTCCTTATATTTGCCTTTTGACCTTAAAGAGGGACAGTTTATAGTGTCTCAATTTAACCTTGAATTTGAATTTGAATTTATTTATTGAATTTCATAAATTATAATTCAGTACAAAGAATTATTCTTATATAGAAGTACTGAATACTAATTATATATATGGGGGGTTTCATGTCAAGTGCTCCAACTTTTGAAACCGATGTCTTCCGATCGGGATGAAATTTGCACCAAGGTTAGTCCTATTGGATAGTAGTTTAGACACAATTTTTCAATAAGATCGGTCCAGATCTCTCTGAGTTAGAGGGGATCAAAATTTGACATTTTGGCCAAACAGGTGTTTTTTCTCATCCATGTAACTTATTACCTAATGTTCTTAGAAAATTTCCTCCCAAATAGTTAAGATAGCTATTTCTTCAATATTTCGGAAAAAAATACTTTAAAAAAAAAAAATTTGTAGACTTTTTTTTGCTAAATTAAAGCATTTTTTGCCTTTATTTTCAAAAAGGGCATTTTTTTTCATAAGAAAGCTTAGGATTTTTCCTTTAAGAGGTTTTTGGTCGCTTAGAGGGACGGGAGTGGGATATCTATCAAAATAAATGTTTTGTAACTCAAGACAACGGTTTTTCAATTTTTCACAAATGCACTATTTTGAATTTTTTCCTATTTGTGTGTAAAACCTTACAAATGAAACTTATACTGAGAAACTAGACAAATTAACCTTTCCGAAGGTTGTAACATACCTTCATAACATAACAGAAGAGAATGGTTATCTGTAACCTGAAAGAGTTATTTGCAACATTTCAATCTGAACACGAGGATGTTTGAATTGGCTTCACGAAATTAACCAAATGAGGCCAAAAAATTGCGTTTTGGCAGAAAGCAGCGGAACTCACACATTATGCGTTTGCATTTACCATGAAAATGTCAAACTGATGTTGAAGGAAATCAACTTAAAGTATTTAGCAGATGATTCGGCAGAAGTTTTACACGATTACCGCGATTGCTTTAAATTGACTATGTGTCCTAATGCAACAACTTCTTGCCACTTAGGTGAATGTACCAATTGCCCGAAAACCACATTCATCAAAGAAAATTTAATCAACTCTTTAGACCAAGAATATATAGAGGAGGTCAAACTTGATTCTTGGATTCAGACTGACAGATACACATTGAAAACAATCATTTTAAATGTGGATGATTTTGTGGAAGAAATGTGAACACGATTGCTAAACTTGAGAAACCATGACTTTTTGGTCAAAGAGCAATGGTCATTCTTCAAGGATTTGAAGATACATTTGAAGTCTGGTGAATTCGTTATTTCATATGATTTCGCAGAAAACTATAAATATGTTCTTCAGGATGCCATACAAGCATTCCACTTCAATAACGACCAAGCAACTATAATCACAGTAGTTATTTACTACATGAAAGATGAAAAACTGGAACACAAAAGTATGGCAATCATATCCGACGATTTAAAACATGATAGCGTTGCAGTTTATGAGTACCAGAAGATAATACTAAAATATCTAAAATCTAAATTTACAATAAAGAAGGTATACTACGTTTCGGACGGAGCTCGTCAACATTTTAAAAACAAAAGTAGCTTCGCAAATCTTATGGCCCATGAAGAAGATTTTGGAATGCCAACTGAGTGGCATTTTCATCCTACTGCTCATGGTAAAGGAGCATGTGATGGTATTGCAGCAAACTTTAAAAGAAATGCAGCGAAGTATAGCCTCCAGTGCTCTCATCAAGATCGCATCTTAGATGCGACTGCTTTATTCCATAGGGCAAAGAGTTATTGTAAAGAAACTAAAATAGTTTTTAGTAGCAAAGAGGATCATCAGAAAACATTGAAAACACTGAAGAGCAGATTCGATGCTGCGGTAACAATCGATGGCACCGCTCAATACCATCCTTTTATACCGCTTGTCGATGGAAGACTCAAGTTGAAAAAGTTTTCTGCCTCTTTTCAATGCGATTTCTTTCCAAAGACAACAAATAAACCAGCAGCGAAATCAACAACTGAACCTAGTAACGCCAAGAAAGGATTGACAAAAAAATAAAGGCGACAAAAAAGCTGGATGAAAGACTGGGTATTTAAAATTTTACAAGACTTAAATACTTCATCAGCTACAATAAATTAAGTATAAAAATAGTTATGATATAAATGGATCTAATGCAATTAAGATTAAATTTTAATAAATTATTTATCTTTTTATTTTTAATATTATTATTATACATTAATTTAATTATTATTAAAAATGAATAAAAAATAATAATTTTTCAACATTTCTATAGAAAAAAAGCGATTTTTTTCATGAGGTTAACATATTCTGGGTATTACAGTATCGAGGGTATAACATTTTAGTTAGGTATGTTATATACCCTCGGAAAGTTTAGTTTGTCTAGTTTCTCAGTATAAGTTTTATTTGTAAGGTTTTAGACACAAATAGGAAAAAATTCAAAATAGTGCATTTGTGAAAAATTGAAAAATCGTTGTCTTGAGTTACAAAACATTTATTTTGATGGATATCCCACTCCCATCCCACTAAGCGACCAAAAAGCTCTTAAAGGAAAAATCCTAAGCTTTCTTATGAAAAAAAAAATGCCCTTTTTGAAAATAAAGGCAAAAAATGCTTTAATTTAGCAAAAAAAAAAGTCTACAAATTTTTTTTTTTAAGTATTTTTTTCCGAAATATTGAAGAAATAGCTATCTAAACTGTTTAGGAGAAAATTTTCTAAGAACAATAGGTAATAAGTTACATGGATGAGAAAAAACACCTGTTTGGCCAAAATGGCAAATTTTGATCCCCTCTAACTCAGAGAGATCTGGACCGATCTTGTTGAAAAATTGTGTCTAAACTACTATCCAATAGGACTAACCTTTCATCCCGATCGGAAGACATCGATTTCAAAAGTTGGTGCACTTGACATGAAATCCCCCATATATTTTACAATGTACAAGAAAAAAATAAAATAATAAAAAAAATACTACCTAATACAAAGAAAAAATAAACATATATATAAATAAAAAAAATAATAATCATAAAATAATAAAAGAACAAAAAAATTAGTTATAATATTCGTATATTTTATTTTTGAATTTAGTTGCGTTGCTGATAATTTGCAAGTGAGGGGGTAGTCGATTCCAAATTCGTATGGCATTAATATAGAAGTGTAACACCGAAAGTTGAGTCTTATTTTGTATTTGAATAATACGGCGTCCTCTCTCAGACCTAAAAAAGTTTAGTCTTTCGTAAAGGTATGTAGGTTGGCCTGAGTAAATAATTTTATGCAGGTATATTAGTGTTTTACGCTTCAAAAGGTTTTCAAAAGTGACACCATAAATTTGTTTAGCGTAGAGAGATACGCTACCAAGTCGTGGTATGCCAAATATATATCGCGCAATGTTATTTAAAGATACGGTGAGTTTACGCATACTGGTTGCATCACAGCTTGAGAACAACTCACAACCATAGAGTAAAGTTGGTATTAAGTATGTTTTAGCCAGAAGCATTCTGACTTGAAGTGGTACGAACCACTGAGTGCACCATAAGTTTCTTAACATACCATATATTTTTCCGTTTGTAATAATAACGTGGTCATTCCAGTGTAAATATTTATTAAATGTGACTCCAAGATTTTTTACCTTATCCACAAGATTAATTTTTGATTCACCCAGAATTATATCAGAAATATTTTCAATAACCTGATTTTTTTTAGTAATTAACATACATTTTGACTTACTTGGATTGAGACATAATCCGTTGGTTGTAGCCCAGAGCCTAATATTTTGTAAGTCAACGTTAATTTTACGTACGCAATCATCAATTTCCGATATTGTACAGCTAATGTAGAGTTGGACGTCGTCCGCATACATTTGAACATTGATTCGGAAGATCATTGGCATAAGCTGAGTACAGCAATGGCCCTAAGATAGAACCTTGTGGTACACCTCTTGTAAGTTCGATCCTACCTGACATTTGTTTACCACAGAAAACCGATTGTGATCTTTCTGTTAAATATGAATTCATCAACTTAGAGGATGTCGTAGACATATTAAATATTTTGTTTAACTTTAATGTTAGAATTTCCGTGTTAACAGTATCAAATGCCTTAGAATGATCCAAAAGAATTAAGAAGGCAACTTTGTCATCATCAATTTGTGCTCTTATATATTCTGTTACATCAATCAAAGTAAATACGCAACTGTGTTGTAGACGAAAACCAGATTGTCTGGGAGTAAGCAAGTTGTTATCCTGAATAAATCTACTGAATTGGTTGTGCATTAAACGTTCAAGTATTTTAGTAGAAAGGGTAGTATAGCTATTGGACGAAATTCGTTTTCCGTTTTGGGTATAGGGACAATTTTAGCGTGTTTCCACTGAGTGGGATACATCGATTTAGTTATTATTGAATTGAACATGTTAGTAATATATGGTAGGATAGTAGGGAACACAATTTTTATGAATCTTGGATGAACACCATCACAGCTAGTAGCATTAGACTTTATACCGAGGAAGCTTTCGTATATTTCAGTTACAGTAAAGCAACTAAACTGAAATTGGTGTTGAACGTTTGAAATGGCATGGCTCCTATAAAGTTCAACATTAGCGATAGGCCTTGTTAAATCAGTAAATTTGTAATTTAGTTCCTCAGCATTTATATTAATAGTATTATCTCTGGTTTTGGTAATTATCCCTACATTTCGTATTTCACTCCATCTTGCCTTGCTATTTAAGCAACTTGAAAATTTTTTGTTATAGTAGGACGATTTGGCAATCCTAATGCCTTATTTCTAAGGGATAGAAATGCAGTCTGTAATTCGGGGGTTTTAAATCTCTTCCATCTTTTATAAGCAATATTACGTTGTTCGATTAAACAATTAATTTCAACGGTAAATCATGGGTTCTCAGTTGTTGTTATCCTTTTCGTTCTAAGAGGAACAAATTCATTGAAGAGTTGTTCAATGTTTGTTTGAATAAACGTAAGCTGCTCGTCAACAGATGGCATATAATATGTACAATAGGGTGGCCCTTCGTTATATGGAGGGGAAAAAAAGTGTTCAAACTGTCGGTCTCACCCCCTAGAAATATAAAACTGTGAAATATAAAGTTTTGGGCCAATCAAAAAACGTTTAGTCGTGGCGCAAAGCAATTGAAAATTTCAAGTGTGTTTATATGGGGAAAATATGATTTTTTTTTTCAGATTTTACGAAAATTTCGTTCTATAGTTTAATTTTACCAACAAGCTGTTATACAATTCGGGATCAGTATTAAATTATCCTTTCAAAAGGCTACAAAGCTTCAAAATCGTATGAAACCTCGCCAAGAAATAGCAAATGCCCCAGACCACTTTTGTGCCAAAAAAAAACTAGGTCATGAAATTTGATGGCATTTTTTTCAACTTTGAGAAATTGATTAAACCCATCATTCTCTTTTGGTCTCTATACTTATAAGTACTCAGATATGAAGTATTGTTTTATTACCGCGTTGTTAACCTATTGCGCATTGAGACCGAATATTGGAATTTTTTTTGATAAAATTTTTAAAACTCCTTTTTCAAGTTTGAAAAAATTTTCTTAAACAAAATTTAAAAAAAATAAAATATTACTTTATAGTTTTATTAAGTACATGATGCAGATTAACTGTGTGAATTTTTAAGTAAATCCCTCTGCCAGAACTTTTTTGACAAGGATTTTATTTTTGCGGATTTCGAGAAAACTTGGATTGTTGTGAAATATTCAGTAAATGTACTCTTTCTAAATACTTTGTATCAAAAATTCATCACTTTTCTACTTTTAAATGTTATATTTTATCTTAATAGCCTAGGGTTTCGGAAAAAAATAATATGACTCCATTAACCCTTTTGGAATTGGGGTCACATATGACCCCAAACTAATAACGTTGGAAGACTCAAATATGTAACGGAACTCTTCTATTTTTATTTGCAAGCTTTGCGCATTAATTTATAATTTAATTATATTAATAGAATTTACAGGATTTATTTGAAGTAGTGTAATATTTTGCAAAAAGATATTTGAAATATGAAAACACCAAAAATCACATTTTTCTTCAAATCCGCTGAAATAAAAACGCTGCCCTCGCCAAATTAAGAACAGGATATCTATAATATTTGGCATTTTTTTATCACATTCATTTTGTTAATAAGACCTTAAGGTCCAATCGTTGAAAAATTTTTTAAAAGGTAAAATTGGAGATTTTAAAATATTGCTAAAAAAATAGGTACCATTTTGACATTAATTTAGAACGGCATAACAATAGACGAGATGCAAAATACTTTACATAAGATCATTTTGGGAGCAGCAGAATGCAAAATGTTGTTCTTGTAAATTATTTCAATGTCTCAAAATGTGAGCTCGATTTTTTTAATCAAGTGGTCTGCGGCGCATTTATGGCCTGGGGAACTTGATATAACTTGGCTGTTTTTCAATCGATAATCGATTTTTTTTATTTTATTGGAAAGACAATTTATCTAGAGTAAATTATGGTTTATTAATTAGTTTAATTCAAACGCAATTATTAATATCAAAATTTTTGGGAAAAATTAATTTTTTTTTGATTATTTTTACATATAAATTGATATTTGAACTTTGAACTCAATGCGCGTCCAGAAATCATTGTCCGATTTGACTCAAATTTTGCGCACTAAAGTTTTAGATCCAGTGCCACAATAATCCGACCCGCACACCTCAAAATTCGACCACAATTTTTTTTTACACAAACCGCTGTCACCCTAATGTACCTACATAGATACATACTACTAAAAAATTTGGCAACATGTAGATGTGCGTATGAACAATAAAAATGTCACCCTGGCAAACAATCATACGCACTGTAGTAACTACTTGATACATTGTTTTTCTTTCAATTTTAAATTATAAAAAATTTCTAAAAAATAACACTGTGGAACAAATTCAGGTTAGCAAAAGTTAGGTCGATTCTGAGAGTGAGGGGTGAAAATAGAGGCTAAATTAGAAGACCCGTATCGCGGCGTTTGTTTATGTTAGTTCGAATTTTTTTTTAAATCGACATTCGAACTTTGCAGTCAAATGCAAATTTTCAGCATATTGTTTATATGGTTTTTTTTGGCTATAACTCGTCGATTAATTGATATTTTTCAATCTGTAAAAGCCAAATTATTGCTAGACCCCTGTGCAACAATTAAAATTTTTTAAAAAATTGATTTAGAAAATTTTTGTGGTGCTTATGAAGCAAAATGTTGGAAAAATTGTTTTTTTCATGCTTTTTGAAAATATTTTCCACAAAACTAAGTCTTTTTTGCTTTCTGCTTGATCTCAGTTTCTTCAATAAATTTCATTTGAAAAGAAAATGGTCGATTTAGGTAGAAGTAATTTAAAAGGGAAGTTCCAAGAATTAGGAGTTAGTAAAACAACTTTTTTGTTTTCAACCACCGCACAGGTAACGATATTGAAAAGTTAATGGAGACGATAGGGTTAACCTATAAAAAAGATGATTGGCGTTTACTCATCTATAGTTCACTAATCAGCTTAAAAGTTGTGCTTTTGAACAAGACAAATAGAATGGCTTCTGTTCCGATTGCGGATAGCACTGACACTAGTGAAAATTTCGATAATTTGAAACACATTCTGGAAGTAGTCAAATATAACGAACACCAGTGGCGCATTTGCTGCGACCTCAAAATAGTTTCATTGATAACAGGCTTAACACCATCTGGCCGTCCAAAATATCCGTGTTTTTTGTGCGATTGGGATTCACGATAATGAGAAATTATTAAGGGAAGAAACCAGTACAAACAGCATAACTGGAATATTTGCATTGGACGGAAATGGCCTAAAGACAATAGGCTTCACGAAAGTCTTGTTCCTGAAATGAAAATTTTGTTGCCGTTGCTCCACATTAAACTTGGCATTGCTAAAAATTTGTTGAAATGTATCGCAAAAAGACCAGCACTATTCAACCGCTTTAAAGACATTTTCCCAAGACTAAGTAACGCCAAAATTCAGGAAGGGGTTGTTAACGGTCCCGACATACGGAAACTAATGAGTCGTCAAGATTTTGAACAAGTTCTGCCAGACCGAGAATTAAATGCATGGCTCGCATTGAAAGCAGTCATTAAAGGACTTTTGGGTAAAGAACGCAAAGACAACTACAGGTAATCTGTTGCAAACATGTTGGCAGCTTTCGACGAAATTGGGGTTAATGTGTCGTACAAAATTCATCTCTTGCATCAGCATCTTGGTCAGCTCGCTCAACAGTTGCCAACTGAATCTGATGAGCAAGGCGAACGTTATCACCAAACTGCGCTTCCATTTGAAATAAGGTAACTATAGAGTGTGCATATTTTGAATTCCTAGATTTTCATAATATCTTTGTCAGAGTGCACAATTTAAACATGTTAACGATTGAAAAATATTTTCGTTTCAGGTACAGAGGAAAGAAATCTCCAGATGCAATACTCGCTGAAATTTGTTGGTGGTATAAAAACACCTTTGAAGAAGAGGAAGACGAGGAAAAAGAGGAAGAAGGGGAAGACAAAGATGAAATTCCAGAATATCTGTTGGACGAAATTATCGACCTTTCTGATGATGATGACGATGACCAAGATATTAGAGAGAGCAGTGATTTTGATCCACAGCCGCCTGCTAAACGGCAACTGGCCAAATCATTAATTTAATTTATTTAATTTTTTTACTTAAAACTTTTCATAACTAACATTTCAAAAATATATTTTTTTTCCATATTTTTATAATTTCTTTTTCAATGTTTCTTCAAAACCAACACTGAACAAAATTGGTACCTAAAAAATGAGAAGTAAATTAATATTAAGATGGAAAACGCAAGTTTTGTATTCTGATTGTTTTCTTTTCAAATGAAATTTATTGAAGAAACTGAGAAGCATATTATAGATCAAACAGAAAGCAAAAAAGACTTTGTTTTATGGAAAATATTTTCAAAAAGCATGAAAAAAAAATAATTTTTCCAACATTTTGCTTCATAAGCACCACAAAAATTTTCTAAATCAATTTTTTTTAAAAATTTTATTGTTGCACAGGTCTCTAGCAATAATTTGGTTTTTACAGATTGAAAAAATATCAATTAGTCGATGAGTTATAGCCAAAAAACCATATAAACAATATGCTGAAAATTTGCATTTGACTGCAAAGTTCGAAGGTCGATTAAAAAAAAAATTCGAACTAACATAAACAAACGCCGCGATACGGGTCTTCTAATTTAGCCTCTATTTTCACCCCTGACTCTCAGAATCGACCGAACTTTTGCTAACCTGACCACTATGTGGTTTGGGTATAACCCTATACCACTATGTGGTTTGGGTATAATGACTTTGTGCTGCTGTTTGTAACAACCAAAAATATTTGACCTAGACCCATCTTTAACTATACCGATCGAATCAGAATCACTTTCAGAGTTGATTTAACAATGTACGTCCGTCCGTCCGTCCGTCCATCTGTGTGTCCATGTAAAGCTTGTAATCAAACTGCAGGTCGCAAATATGAATATATTTTGATGAAATTTGGTAAATAAGCTTTTATCGGCCATGGGATGAACGCAATTGAAATTGGTGAGAATCGGTGCATGTTCAGACCTAGCCCCCATACGAATTACCCATATGAAATCGACATAAATTGCCATAAGATCCAAATTGTCATATAGATCTTACTCAAATTGGGTTTGTATGCGTTCATTACATCCATTAATGAGTAGTCCAAAAATGATCCCTTTGACCCCATACAGAGCTGCTTCCCGATCTTCAGTTAAATCTATTAAAAAACAAAAATATTGCACTGATTCTTCTCAAATTTTGTTTGTATATATTTTTGCAAAATACAAAAGACTTTACCAAACATGGTCAGGATCGGTCCATTTTTGGGCCTAGTCCCCATATAGATATAGCATCCGATATGAACTTGTTCATATCTGCAGCCAAAAAAATTAATAAAAATCCCACTCAAATTTGGTTTATGCTTATTTTCTATATCCAGTTAGTTGGGCCTGAGAGATAGGGTCTCTAAACGCACGGTATAGGGTATCATATAGTCGGTCTAGATCGACTATAATTTTCTTACTTGTTTAGTTTGCAGTTTTAGGAAACTTAATTTGTTTGGAAGCCACTTCAACCGTAAAAGTAACAAATTGCTGGTGAGAGGCCATTAAAATTATTACTAAACAATTTAAGAAATTTGCCATTTTCGATTTCAAATTAGAAAAAAGAAAAATTAATAAATTATACTCTATTAATCTTTCAAACAAAAAAACAACAAAAACATTTAGTTAAATGAATAGCTAAATACTCCCTCATTTAGCGAAGTAATAGCCAAACATATTTTCATTACATCTTAATATTTCATTTACATCTTAGGGGGATTTTGAATTTACTCCACAAATCACATTTCCCCCCCAACGTATATAGATATTTTGTTGTATATTTTCTCCAATGCTGTCTACCGCTTTATGCAAACATTGTGATTTATTTCATTTGCGAATTTTGTAAGGTGTTTTTAATAAATCAGCAAATAACTTAATTTTAAATACGGCCCAGCCCAAGTTAAGTACATTTACGAGTACAATACGCGGGGATAACACGAATGATAATGTTGAAAATCAAAACAGCATTGGCACGTCTGAACTAAACAAAATATAAAATCTGTACACACTCTGTGAGACATAAAATACTTTGAACAATTGAAATTGCTTAAATAAAAATCTCTTAAGAAAATCTAAATTGGCAGCCCAACCACCAGTAAATGTTTTAAGCATTAAAAATTATATTATTTAGAGACGTGATTGTGTTCGGACGCCCTATTTTGTTGCTCATGAGAATAAATTTTAAAATTTGTATGTTTCATTTCATCTTCTTACCACTTATCAGCTTAAATTTTAAAAAGATTTTAAGTATGCACAGTGATACTGATTTTTATTATTATTTTTATACCCTACACCAGTATGTGGTCGGGGTAAAATGACTTTTTGCTGATGTTTTAACTACCAAAAATATTTGACCTAGCATCACTTTTTGGTCAAATAAGATTCACTTTCTCAGTTGATTTGGCGATGTCCGTCCATCCGTCTGTCCTTCCGTCCGTCTGTGTGTCCATGTAAATTTTCCAATCACACTACACGTCACGACTATGAATATGTTTTGATAAAATTTAGTACATAAGCTTCTATCGGCCATAGGATGAAGGCTATTTGAATTGGTAAAAATAGGTGCATGTTCAGACCTAGTCCCCATACAAATGACCTCTATCAGATCGACTTAAATTGCCATAAGATCCAAATTATCAAATAGAGCTCGGTCAAATTGGGTTGTGTATTATTATTACATCCATATATCAGTAGTCGAAAAATAAACCCTATAGGACAATTCTTAGTCATAGCCCCCATATAAAGCTGATTCTCGATCTTCGCTTAAATCTATAAAAAAAAACAAAAATATTGCACAGATTTTTCTCAAATTTGTTTTTTTTTATATTTTTGCAAAAATAAGTGACCTTGTTAAATTTGGTCACGATCGGTCCACTTTTCGACCTAGTCAACTTATAAAAACAGCACCCGTTATGAACTTTTTCATATCCGAAGGCAAAAAAATTAATAACAATGCCACTCAAATTTGGTTTGTGCTTATTTTTGGTATATCTAAGGTCCAACTACCTAAGAGATGGGGTCTCTAAATGCATGGTATAGGGTATCGTAAAGTTAGTCTGGGCCGACCACAATTTTCTTACTTGTTTTTTTTTTGTTTGCTTTTATTTTAAGTATGAATGAAAAAAATTCCACTCCACCCAGCAACAGAAAAAATTAAACAATTGCATTGTGAATTTTTCAATTGCGCAATTTTTATTCTTTTAAATTCGGCCTTATTCAAACGAATGTGGGTCTTTACTTTGGTAATGTCAACAAAGAATTTTTACTGTTAGAAAAAAAGTAATTAAAGTGATAAACATTGTCGGCATAATGTTAGAACGAAAAGTAATATAATGGCTCTATGTTAAAACGATTTATCAACAATGAAAAAGTAGAATCTACAACTGCTGGTCCTTTTGAGGAGCTGTTGACTTACTTTGTTTTAAAAGTTGCACCTCTGTAATCAGTATTGGTAATTACAACCTAGCAAAGTTGTTAAAAATACCGATTTTCTTGCTATAGCGAGCTGATGGAAAATATTTTAAATGAATTCGGAATCAGCATATTGAACTCTGTGAAAAATAGTTACCATTGTCAAGCAAAATGAATAACACTGTGAGACAAATTCAGGTTAGAAAAAGTTAGGTCGACTCTGAGAGTGAGGGCTGAAAATAGACGCTAAATTAGAAGAACCGTATCGCGGCGTTTGTTTATGTTAGTTCGAATTTTTTTTTAATCGACCTTCGAACTTTGCGGTCAAATGCCGATTTTCAGCATATCGTTTATATAGTTTTTTGGCTATAACTCGTCGACTGATTGATAGTTTTTCAATCTGTGAAAGCAAATTATTGCTGGAGACCTGTGCAACAATCCAAATTTTTAAAAAAATAGATTTAGAAAATTTTTGTGGTGCTTATGAAGCAAAATGTTGGAAAAATAATTTAAGTCTTTTTGCTTTCTGTTTGATCTATAATATGCTTCTCAGTTTCTTCAATAAATTTCATTTGAAAAAAAAAAATGGTCTTAGTCGATACTTTGCGTTAAAAATCCCAAAACCATTAAATAAATAGCGATTTAGGTAGAAGTAATTAAAAAGGGAAATGTCGGAATCATAATGTAAAATGGACCGATGAAAAATGTGGCAATGCCCGTGATTTTTTTTTTTGGAAGCCTATAAACAATGCCCCTAAAAAAGTTTGCTTTAATTGCTACTCAACTCTTATGCAATGGCAAAGTGAAAAGAAGAAGGCTATGCCTTTTGGTATACCAATGATGTGGTTAGACAACAGCCAGCGTCAAGAAGAAAATTGCTATGGATGTATCAACTACCATAAAACTTTGAATAGAAGGAAAGCAAAGATTAAAACTTATGTAGCAGTGCCAAGTGTCCAATTACCATTACCGCACTCAGAATTCGTTCCAGTACCAATATATCGAAGTATTGATCTTCAAACAGATATCAGTACTACAACCGCCGCTGCTACATACATGGATTTCTTCTCAGAATACGACCCTGGTGAAGGTATGTACATCCTATGAAACATCAAAGGACCCAATCCCAGTCACACAAAACCAATTGGATGGAATTGTTGCAAATTTGTGTATGGCTCAGAAAAATCAGAACTACTAGCTTCATTTTTGAAAGGAAATAATTTGCTGGCGAAAGGTACCAAAGTACAGCATATCGAAAACGCCAAAAAGAGTTAGAAAAGTTCTTCAACGTGAATGATGCAAAAAATTTCGCTTACTGCAACGATATTGAAAAGTTAATGGAGACGATAGGGTAAACCTGTAAAAAAGATGATTGGCGTTTATTCATCGATAGTTCACTAATCAGATTAAAAGTTGTGTTTTACACAAGACAAATAGAATGCCTTCTGTTCCGATTGCGTACAGCACTGACACTAGTGAAAATTTCGATAATTTGAAACACATTCTGGATGTAGTCAAATATAACGAACACCAGTGGCGCATTTGCTGCGACCTCCAAAATAGTTTCATCTGACCGTCCAAAATATCCGTGTTTTTTGTGCGATTGGGATTCACGATACGGAGAAGGTATTAAAGGAAGAAACCAGTACAAACAGCATAACTGGAATAGTCGCATTGGACGGAAATGGCCTAAAGACAATAGGCTACACGTTGCTCCACATTAAACTTGGCATTGCTAAAAATTTTTTGAAATGTATCGCAAAAAGACCAGCAGTATTCAACCGCTTAAAAGACATTTTCCCAAGACTAAGTAACGCCAAAATTCAGGAAGGGGTTGTTAATGGTCCCGACATATGGAAACTTATGAACCGCCTGCTAAACGGCAACTGGCCAAATCATTAATTTAATTTATTTAATTTTTTTACTTAAAACTTTTCATAACTAACATTTCAAAAATATATTTTTTTCCATATTTTTATAATTTCTTTTTCAATGTTTCTTCAAAACCAACACTGAACAAAATTGGTACATAAAAAATGAGAAGTAAATTAATATTAAGCTGGAAAACGCAAGTTTTGTATTATGATTGTTTTCTTTTCAAATGAAATTTATTGAAGAAACTGAGAAGCATATTATACATCAAACAGAAAGCAAAAAAGACTTAGTTTTGTGGAAAATATTTTCAAAAAGCATGAAAAAAAATAATTTTTCCAACATTTTGCTTCATAAGCACCACAAAAAATGTTCTAAATCAATTTTTTTTTAAATTTTAATTGTTGCACAGGTCTCTAGCAATAATTTGGCTTTTACAGATTGAGAAAATATCAATTAGTCGACGAGTTATAGCCAAAAAACCATATAAACAATATGCTGACAATCAGCATTTGATTGCAAAGTTCGAAGGTCGATTTAAAAAAAAAATCGAACATAAATAAACGCCGCGATACGGGTCTTCTAATTTAGCCTCTATTTTCACCCCTCACTCTCAGAATCGACCTAACTTTTGCTTACCTAAATTTGTTCCACAGTATAATTACATACATCTTACATAATGTATTTTGGAAAAAATTTGGTACATAAAAATATCATATCTTATATATAAGGCACTTTAAGGTACTTAGATAAAGGGACTTTTTTTTTAGAAAATTAACTTAAAAAGAATTTATTTTTTAAGAAAATGTACAATTTTAAGATAAACATTTTCAAAACGTATTCATTATTGCAACCGAATTTGTTGTCAATCGAATTTTCGTAGTCGCATATACTATCACGTTATTCTGATTACTGAATTATATAATAAATATTATACTACAACGGTAAAAGCAATCGACATTATATACAATTTCGATTGTATGCAGTGTTATATTCAGTTGATTCAATAGAACTCTTAATTTTAATTATTGATTGTTACAACCATTAATCTGAACTTTTGCTAATATATATATATGAACTATAAAAGTCAGAAGTCTAAAAGAAAAAATATTATTATTATTAAATAAATATTATTATTAAAACTGTGTCCATTTATAATTTTGTTTCATACTAAAACACGGTTAATCGGCATTGCTACCCGGGGATATATTTATTTACGCATCTATTTCCATATTGGCTGTGAGTATAATACAGAGAAGAGATATAATAATCTAACCCATAAAAACAAAGTTTTTATTAAAACTCTTTCTTTCCTTATGCATATGAGTTTTGAATCTTTCCGTGACTGTGTGTGACTTTGCGTGACTATTTTAAAATTAATCTATGGTCACAATAAGTCTATGGACAAAGTTTCGGATCGATCAGATGGGGGGAAATGGAGTTTAAATCACTTCATGACTGTGCGTGGCCATGCGTAACTGTGCGTGACTATGTCAAAGTTAATTTTTTTTCACAGCAAGTCTATCGACCAAGTTTCAGATCGATCGGGTAAGGGGAAATTACATTTAGATCACTCCGTCACTGTGGGTGGCCACGCGTGACTGTACGTGACTACCCCAAAATTAATCTGTAGTCACAACAAGACTATGGGCCAAGCTTCAGTATCAGTTAGATAAGGGGGAATACGGTTGCCCCACGAGAGACAGAGTGATTGAAGTAAAAGAAAGAGTTTAAATAATCTAACCCATAAAAACAAAGTTTTTATTAAAACTCTTTCTTTTCTTATGCATATGAGTTTCGAATCTTTCCGTGACTGAGCGTGACTTTGCGTGACTATTTTAAAATTAATCTTTGGTCACAATAAGTCTATGGACAAAGTTTCGGATCGATCGGATGTGGGGAAGTGAGGTTTAAATCACTCCGTGACTGTGCGTGACTCCACCTGGGTTTTACAATTAGAGTAATATAACAGTGAAAAATATTTGAAAAAGGAAACAATTTCATAAATTTACTACTAAATTTTTACAACAAACACACTGATTTTGTAACATGTTTAGAGGTGTCTCCATATTTTAGGATATATCTTGACACTATGATGACCGATTTACCCCATTTTACATACCAACCTGTAACGGAAAACAATATTATCCTAAGTTTGATCAGGTAGATGGTTTATTTTTTGAATGTGCGTGAGTGGCTAATGTTTTAATTTTTAAATGTATGCGTTGAAAAACATGTTCTGTTTTTTTTAGCAGTACCTATGCGTGAAAACGAACTCAAAATAAAGCTACACTCGAATCTGTGTGGTTTATATGTGTTCGAAACAAAAAATACGTAAGAGAAAAATGTTCGTGTAGATAATGAAATATTAAAACGAAACACAGTCATGATTGGGTTGGGCACCATACAAAATTTAGAAATACACATAATTGATATACAAATAAAAATATGTGTTGGCCGCTTCAGAACAGAACATTGTGTGTATTTTCTGAATCTTGGTTAAAACTTGTTCGGTTTGAAATATGTTGTAAGAAGTAAGAAAATTATAGTCGGTCTAGACCGACTATAGGATACCCTATACCATGCGTTTAGAGACCCTACCCCATAGGCCCAACTAACTGGACATAGAAAATAAGCATAAACCGAATTTGAGTGGGATTTTTATAAATTTTTTTGTCGGCAGATATGAAAAAGTTCATATCGGATGCTATATCTATATGGGGACTAGGCCCAAAAATGGACCGATCCTGACCATGCTTGGTAAGGTCTCTTGTATTTTGCAAAAATATATACAAACAAAATTTGAGAAGAATCAGTGCAATATTTTTGTTTTTTGATAGATTTAAGTGAAGATCGGGAAGCAGCTCTATATGGGGCCTATGACTAAGAGTTGTCCCTTAGGGATCATTTTTGGACTACTGATTAATGGATGTAATAAACACATACAAACCCAATTTGACTAAGATTTATATGATAATTTGGATCTTATGGCAATTTAAGTCAATTTTATAGGAGACATTTGTATGGGGGCTAGGTCTGAACAAGGACCGATTCTCACCAATTTCAATAGCGTTCATCCTATGGCCGATAAAAGCTTATACACCAAATTTCATCAAAATATATTCATATTTGCGACCTGCAGTTTGATTACAAGCTTTACATAGACACACAGACGGACGGACGGACATCGTTAAATCGAATCAGATAGTGATTCTGATTCGATCGGTATAGTTAAAGATGGGTCTAGTTCAAATATTTTTGGTAGTTACAAACAGCAGCACAAAGTCATTATACCCAAACCACATAGTGGTATAGGGTATAATTAGTAGTTGCAGTGTATTAAGAATTGAATCAATATTTAGGTTGTATCAATTAAATTAGTTTTGAAATTTTCATAAAAACATGGATTGGTAAACGGAACTAAATTTATTGAATTGTGTTTAGATGATTGTTTTATTTATAAATATAAAAGAATTACAAAAAAAATTATAATTACTTTATCTGTTTAAAGAAAAGGTACTTTTTATGAAAAATTATTTAAAAAAAGATACTTTCTCGAAAAACGGTACTTAAAAAAAACATTCCTAAATTTTACTTACTTAAAAAAAAAAAAGATATTTTCTTAGTTTTTTGATTTGATTTTAATAAATAATTTTTTTTCAGAACAGATATTTTTTTAAGAGAAGGTAGCTTAAAAAAATATTTTCTAAAAATTTACTTTTTTCAAAAAAGAACAGTTTTTACGAAGAATGTACTTTTTTTGAAAAAGGTACTTGAAAATAAGGTATTTTTTAAGAATGTATACTTTTTTAAGAAAAGGTACTGTTTTCCCGAAAATTTACTTTTTTAAGAGAATGTACTTTATCGAGAAAATGTATTTTATCGAGAAAAGGTATTTGTTATAAAAGGTACTTTGGAAGGAAAATATCCTTTTTGTAGAAAGACACTTTTTCAGAAAAAGAAAATATAGTTTTTGAAAAAAACGCACCTTTTTTAAGAAATGTTCTTTTTTAGAATAGATACTTCTTCAGGAAAATTCACTTTTTTAGGAAAATATATAATTTTAAGATGTACATTTTAAAAAGTGTTTTAAAATAATATATATATTAAAATACTTACCTTCTTAAGAAAAGGTAACTTTTCAAGAAAATATACTTTTATAAGAAAATGTAAATTTTTAAGAAAAGGTAGTTATATCAAAAAGAAATAATTTTAACAAATATAAATTTTCTTTAATTTAGCTTATATAAAAAAAGTACTTTTCCTATAGCTGCAAAGGTTTATAAATATTTAAATTAAATTTTAAAAAAAATTATAATTAAAGAATGAAATTGTGGATAAGCTTCTGTTTTTATACCCTCCACACCACTGTGCAGAAAGTATATATCAGTTTATAGTTCCGTTTGTAAGGCACTGAAAAATGAATTTGCGACCGCATTTAGATTAAGAAGGCTCTACGTACTGCAACCAGTTTGATCTTTTGTGTATCAATTTGCGACCGCATGATATATATATATATATATATATATATTCTTCATTCTTACAACACTTCAAGTCCATATAGCAATATCCGTCCGTCTGTCTGTTGAAATCACGCTCATTCGCAAAATAAATCATTTACTTGGGTTAACTTATGTTAATATTGTTTGGCTTTATTTTGAAAGAGTTGTTGTTTAAAATGGCGTTACAATTGAATTGGTCGAAGTGCGTAGAGCCTACTTAATCTAATCAATGGATGAAATTGATCCAGGTGAAATGTGATTTCAACATGGAGCTGCCACGTGCAATGTGGCGACCGCAACCATCGACTCATTGAAATCAAAATTTGGCTATAAGTTGATTTCGAGAAATAGACTTGCCAATTGCAGTCCAAGGTCGTGCCATTTGATACCTCTCGACTATCTTCTGTGGGGTTGCGTGAACTCACTTGTTTATGCTGATATTATTCAAGACAGCCAGCAATGCTCGAAAAAGTGACCCATATGACCGAAATCATTTTTAAGATTTAATGCCATGTATTGGTCCTTCGAATAAAGAAATATTTTTGATTAAAGATTAATTTTTGGTGTTATCTTTTACAATTTGAAGTTCTATCAGGCTTAAAAAACCACGATGTACTATTTGAAAATAATTTTAAAAGTAATTACCCTAATGTGCATACTAGGGTGGCCCTTAATAAAAAAAGTATTCAAACTCTAGGTCGCATCCCCTAGAAATATGCGAATAGCAAAAAACTGAGAAATACAAAGTTTTGGGCCAATCAAAAAAACATTTGGAACTGGCTCAACGCGATTGAAAATTTCAAGTTTGTTTATATAGGAAAAATATGACTTTTTTTAAGATTTTAAGAAAATTTCATCCTATAGTATAATTTTTCCAACAAGTTATATAATTCTGGATCAGTATTAAATTTTCTTTTCAAAAATCTACAAAACTTCAAAATTTAATGAAAACTCGCCAAAAAAAAATAGCAAATGCCCCAGACCACTTTTGTACAAAAAAAACTAAGTCATGAAATTTGATGGCATTTTTTTCAACTTTGAGAAATTGACTGAAGCTATAATTTTTTTTGTCTCTATATACCTACAAGTACTCAAATATGAAGTACTGTTTTATTACCACGTTCTTAACCTATTGCGCATTGAGATCGAAAATGGGAAATTTTTTTTGATTAAATTTTAAAAACTCCCTTTTCAAGTTTTAAAAAATTTTCTGAAACTAAATTTTAAAAAATTAATCTAGCACTTTAAGTTTTTGTTAAATACATGTTACAGATTAACTTTGTGAATTTTTAAGTAAATCCCTTTCCCAGAATTTTTTGACAAGGATTTTATTTTTGCGGATTTCCTGAAAAATGGGATTTTTGTAAAATATTCAGTAAATGTACTTTAAATGTTATATTTTATCTCAATAGCCTAGGGTTTCGGTAAAAAAAAAACAAAAGACCACGCTAACCCTTTTGGAATTGGGGTCACATATGACCCCAAGCTAATAAAGTACAATTTATGCAAAAAATTCTATTTATTGTGGTGTATTTAATGATGATTTAGTGTGTGATTCAAATTGTTTTCTGTAATCACTTACGATTTGCAATAATTATTGCTTTTCTTTAATTTTATATTATTATATTAATTGCATATATCATATTCTTTTGAATAAATTGTATTTTATTAGCTTTGGGTCATTTGTGGGTCTTCTTATTTTATTCAGAAAAATATAGTTAATTTTTATACATAAAATAATTTTATAACAAAATTGGTTAAAAGTTGTTTTAATTTCTATTCACGGGCAATAATCAGATAATTGCACCAAAGATAGATCACAATGGATTACTTTGAAATCAGGAGCACTGAAAGGTTAAACAGATAAAAATTAACCGAATTATTTTTCTTCAATTCTAAATAGTGGTTTCATCGAGTTTAATAGAAAAACTTGTTTTCGGTCATTTTTTACTTAAAAATATCTTAAAATCCAAATCTGGCCTTGGCAAATAATGAGTTAACTTTCTCATATCCCAAATTTTAGGAGCGGAAGTTCTACACATTTGGTTATTATATTTTAAGCTTCGCATCTAAAAATTCAGCAGCACTTACAAAATATTTGATTTTTTTTTAATAAATTGTATTTTATTAGCTTGGGGTCATATGTGACCCCAATTCCGAAAGGGTTAATGGCGTCATATTATTTTTTTCCGAAATCCTAGGCTATTAAAATAAAATATAACATTTTAAAGTAGAAAAGTGATGAATTTTTGATACAAAGTATTTAGAAAGAGTACATTTACAGAATATTTTACAAAAATCCCATTTTTCTCGAAATCCGCGAAAATAAAATCCTTGCAAAAAAATTCTAACACAGGGATTTACTTAAAAATTCACACGGTTAATCTGTAACATGTATTAAAAAAACCTTAAAGTGGCAGATCCCTTTTTTTGAATTTTGTTTAAGAAAATTTTTTAAAACTTGAAAAAGAGTTTTCAAAATTTTATCAAAAAAAATATCCCTTCTTCGGTCTCAGTGCGCAATAGTTTAACAACGCGGTAATAAACCAATACTTCATATCTGAGTACTTATAAGCATAGAGACCAAAATAATTATGGCTTAAACCAATTTCTCAAAGTTTAAAAAAATGCCTAGTTTTTTATTAGCCCAAAAGTGGTCTGGAGTATTTGCTATTTCTTGTAGTTTTTATTCGATTTTAAAGTTTTATACCTTTTTGAAAAGACAATTTAATACTGATCTCGAATTAGATAACAATTTTTTTTTTTTTTTTTTTTTTATTAATCAACACTCAGGGGATGCCCCCTACAGATGCCGTGCACTGTGTTGATCTCAGGAAAATAGGTTAAGGAGGAAAAGAGGGAGTAGTGTATTAATTTTTTTTTTTTTTGCATCGACAGACCAAAGCCTCTGGTGGGAATCGAACCCACAACCCCCGCATGATAGGCGAGCACGCTACCTACTCACCTACCGGGCGCTTAACCTTGTAATCAATTTACAGGTCGCAAAATTCATATTCATATTTTGATGAAAAAATAACCCTTACGAAATCGACTTAAATTATCATATAGATCGCGGTCAAATTGGGTTTTTGTGTGTTTATTACATCCAATAATGAGTAGTCCAAAAATAAACCCTAAAGGACAATTCTCAATCGTAGCCCACATATAAAGCTGGTTCCCGATCTTCACTTAAATCTATAAAAAAAAAAAAAAAATATTGCACAGATTTTTCTTAGTTTAGGTTTTTATATATTTTTTGCAAAACTATGTAACCTTAACAAATATGGTCAGGATCGGTCCATTTTTCGACCAAGTCCCCAAATAAATATAGCATCCGATAAGACCTTTTTCATATCCGAAGGCAAACAAATTAATAACAATGCCACACAAATTTGGTTTATGTTTATTTTCTATATCTAATTAGTTGGACCAAACACTTAGGGTCACTAAAAGCATGGTCTGGGGTATCGGATAGTCGGTCAAGATTGACTATAATTTTATTACTTGTTTTAATTTATTTTATTTTACCAAAGCATAATACATTCAGTCCCAATTCATTCATTCATTCATTCTCATTGTTCGTAAAAAGATTTATATGCTTGAATTATGTATTTTGAATACCTGTAATATTTTTCGTATTGTTTTTTTTTTTTCCCCAATGTACGCACAACATCTTTGAATATGTGCGTATGCTTACTCACACACACACACTCTGACATACAATTACAAATACATTTCTGCTAGTTAAAATCAGTGTTGGTGTATCTGTATGTGTTTTATTGTGTATAAAAAAAAAAGACTAAAGATACCTCTATTGGCTTCCCCCAATAGCATTACATGGTATTTATTGAAAGATTTTAACATTTTTCTTTCTCATCTGAAGCATTAATTTTTCCCTCCTTTTTGCGATAGTTTAACATACTTTTGTTATATGGTCGTGTAAAGTATTCCATTGAGAGAGCGGGATAATGTCGATGATGGTGGTTTTTGAAAAGCCGTTGCGGGTAGATGGGGGGGGGGCGGTTAATGCGAATAAAGGAGGATAGACTCTGTTTGAAAAGTATGAGCAGTGATTATTAATGTTTGCATAATTAAGTTGGGAAATACAGGCAGGTGTTTATTTAATGAAATGTTTTAAAAGTTTTAAATTAATTTGTTTTCCTTATTATCATTTTAAATTGTGTTGTGATTGATATGATTTGTGTGTGTTAAGTTTAAATATGTATTTTATGGAGAAATAAAATAACAAATCCAAACTGTTTTATAAATGATTGATTACATACAGCTACCGAACCTACTAGTATTACCAGTTTTACTATCTAATAACAATTTAATGATACCAACACATGCCGTATTCCCATCTTAATCATACCATTGGGATAATTTAAGCATATAATTGCTATGAAAACTAAGACCAATGAGTGAAAAAATTCAAGGACATTGTCAAATCGACTTGGGTAATCATTGTTATTCAATAATATGCCTCAACATACATGGCGGGGGTCTAGAGTTCAGAACCCTAAAGGTATTGAGCTATATAAATGCATTCAAAAATATCATTATTCTGTTTTGTCTACAGGAAGACCTACATACTGGCCAAGTGATATTAACAAAATTCCGGATCTTCTAGATTTCGTGGTATATAAGGGAATATCAAAAAGATATTTGTATATTAAAGATAGCGATGAATTGAGCTCAGACCACTCTGAAATTATTTTAAATTTTTGTATATTATTACAATCAATACAAAAAAAGATAAATAGTTTATCTCCAACAACTGATTTGGAGGTTTTTAAATACTAGATAGACAAAAACATAAATTTAGATTCATCCATTAATAATGAAACACAACTTGATACGGCTGTTGAAAAATTTACAAATTTAATTCATGCAGCAGCAATTTTGTCAATCCCTGTCGACACAGCTAGAAATAATCGGCTAAAATTCAAGCTCTAATTAGTAATAAAAGAAGATTGAGAAGAATTTGGCTGTCTTCGAGAAAACCAATTGACAAAATAATTCTTAACCGCGCCTCCAGTGACGTAAAAAATCGTATCCGAGAATTAAAAAAATAAGAGACGGGAAACTTTTTAAAAGCCCAAATATTCATGTCTCCAAAAATTATGAACAGTCTTTGGAATACGACAAAATATCTAAAGCGACTAACTTAAAGAAACATCCTTATTAAAAATACAAACGAAACCTGGTGCATATCTGATAAAAGCAAGGCGGATGCGTACTCCAAATTATTAGGAACTACCTTTCAGCCACTTAATTTCAATATTAATGATGATATTATAGAAATAAAAAAGTCCAAAAAGATATTGAAATGCTTGATAGCAAAAAACAAACAAGTACGAAAATTATGGTCGGTCCAGACCAACTATTCGATACTCTATACTATGCGTTTAGAGACCCTATCTCTTCGGTCCAACTAATTCGATATAGAAAATAAGCATAAACCAAAATTGAGTGGCATTATTATTAATTTTTTTGGCTGCAGATATGAAAAAGTTCATATCGGATGCTATATTTATATGGGGACTATATCCTGACCGATCCTGACCATATTTGTTAAAGTCACTTTGAAAAATATATCAAACCAAATTTGAGTAAAATTTGTGGAATATTTTTATTTTTTGATAGATTTAAGTAAAGATCGGTAAGCAGCTCTATATGGGGCCTATGACTAAGATTTGTCCTATTGGGATTATTTTTGGACTACTGATTAATGGATATAATAAACACATACCAACCCAATTTGAGTGAGATCTATATAATAATTTGGATCTTATGGCAATTCGTATCGATTTCATAGGGGTCATTTGTATGGGGACTAGGTCTGAACATTGACCGAATTTCACCAATTGCAATACTGTTCATCCCATGGCCGGTAAAAGCTTCCATACCAAATTTTATCAAAATATATACATATTTGCGACCTGTAGTTTGATTAGAAAGTTTACATGGACACACAGATGGACAGACAGACACGTAGTGGTATAGGGTATAAAAACTGCAACACTGACTAAAACACTGCCAACTAAAGGTATTCGCTGGCTTACTACAAATTTTAACTCAATATTATGATAATTTAATGAAGATCCATAAAGAAAATTTTCCATTAAGACCAATTTGCTCCAGTATAAACGCCCAGCAAGCTGTGCAAATATATTACGGAGATATTAAAGAAAATAACAGAAGGCTCAAAATACAATGTAAAGGATTCAGTGCAATTTAGGAATAAGATCAAAGACTTCACTAAACAAAACGATGAAAGATTAATTTCATTTGACGCAGTGTCCCTATTTCCAAGTATACCAGTAGATCTAGCTTTGAGAATTATAGAAGAAAAAATGGGAAGAAATATCAAATTATACATACATGACAAAGGGCCTTTTTCTGCGTATTCTAAGATTCTGCATAAAAAACAACCGTTATTTTAAATATGACGACAAAATTTACTCGCAAAAAAAGGGTTTACCTAAGGGCTCCCCTGCATCTCCAATAGTTGCCGATATAGTGATGGAAAAACTTTTAGACACCTGCATGGAAAACTTGACGTATAAACCCAAAATCTTGACGAAATACCTAGATGACCTGTTTAGTATAGTTCCGGATTGTGCAATAGAAGAGATATTGACACAGCTTAATAGTTTTCATCATAATATTAAATTTACGGCCGAAAAAGAGTGCAATTACAAGTTACCATATCTGGATACAATTTTAATAAGAGATAAGGACAAAATAAAAATGGATTGCTACCAGAAACCTGCAGCATCTGCCAGAATCATTAACTTCTTTTCGAAACATCCAAAAAGAGTTGTTATAAATACAGCCAAAAATTTAATTTCTAGGGTATTTAACATTAGTGATGTACATTTCCATAAAGATAATCGGATAAAAATTAGAAATATACTTAAATAAAACCAATTTTCGGCAAAACTAACCAACAAATTAATAAGGAACCATGAAAGAAATAAGGACAAAAAATATAACACTCATATGGAACCAAAGACATATAAATCACTCACATATGTACCTAAGTGATCAGAAAGGTTTGAAAAATCAAAGTTATTTAATGACGTAAACTTTAAAATGGCACATAAAACAAATAACACACTGTTAAAATTATATAGTAGAACAAAAGACAAAATACCACTTATGGAAAAGGCGAACGTTGTATATAAAATACCTTGTTATGGAGATAAAAATGGAAATTGTGATCAAATTTATGTAGGTACAACCAAAAATAAATTGAAAACAAGAATATCGGCACACAAATCAGATCAGAAAATAAGATTAAATAATTTTACACAAAAAACGACATTGACTAACCACTGTATACAACATAAACATACTCCTCTGACTTTGATAATGTAAGTGTTTTACAAAGTGAGAGTAACTACAGGCGACGCACAGTGGCGCCCGTAGAGCAAACGAGGTTGCAAAAATCAAAATTTTCATGTGCGCCGACGAAGTTTTGAATAAACCCATGTTATAGGAAACTTTTCAACGATTTCAAATATGCTACTCCTAATAATATCACATTTTTAGTTTAGAAGATATAACCGTTCAAAGTTGACCGACTTTCAAAAAACACACAATTTTTAGTCAATTTGTTGCGATTTCAGGTGTAATATCACGAAAAATAGGTAACGAATCGCCTTATTTTTTGTTTGTATTGATTGATGTATTTATTAAATGTATAATGATAAAAAAAAATTAACTGTTTGCTTTGTATTTCTCCTGGTAAATCACTATTAAAAAACTATCGGTTTTTTCACTATTTTTCAATTTTGACGGAAAATAAAAAAAATCTATATTTTGCTATATTTGCCATATTTGCAAAACATGTTCTTTGATTATTTCTTTACATAATTCAAAAGGTTTTATCTGCCCTTACGTGCCCGTTTGGCTTCTAGAGGTAAAAAAGGTTAAAAAGACATGGTTGCAGAAATTGTATGGCGTGCATCCCTTACATGTTTTGACTGACAGTAGTTTGATCTAATAGTTTGAAAATTGCATTTTAAGTTGGTTGTCTACCTGTGAGCCTCTGCCAAAGTCTACTCCCAATATTCTGTTACAGACACAGGATGCACAAAAAACTACTCATTGAAATTCGCAGGTACGCACCTCACTTAAAAATTACTTTGGAGTACAAATGGTCAAGAACAATATTGACTTATAGTCCCTCCAGGTAGGCACAAATCTTATTTAGACACGAGCATAATAGCAAAATTGCATAATTCAGCCTAAATCCATTAAATAAATAATTAAATATACAAAGGATAGTGAAAGAGTAAGGTCGCAGATTACAAAATCTGTTGCTGATGCAAGCCCACTGCGACTAAAAAGGATTAAGGAAAGCATTCCCACGCCCACAAACGCACACATTAAAAAGTATGGTTCCGAAGAAGCCTTGGCCTTGTTTATGGACTTACAACTTTCCAAAGAAAAATATGAGATACTTGATGCGACACGGGGCTGACGTTTTACCATGATACAAGCATATTACGCAAGCCAAAATAAATTCACGACCACTGCATACGGAGTTTATGGAAGTCTCTGTGAAAGCCAATCTGCAGGATCTCATGGGCCATACAGCAAAACGGTTGTTGGAGAGTCTTCCTGAAAATGAGGTGAAAATTATTCCTGAGAAACTGACATTGATCAGCAAATGGGGCTGCGATGGATCATCCGGACAAAGCGTTTATAAGCAAAGGATATCTTCCGATGACGCTACAATATCGGACGGAAATATGTTTATGGCATCTAAAATCTGATGTTTCCCTACACTGGAAAAATCCACGTCCGTCATCAGTGCATTATGGCCGACCAATAATGTTTCAGTTTGCAAGGGAATCGGCAGAACTCATAAGGACCACGGTGAACGACATTGAAGAACAAATAAGCAAGATTAGGCCTACAAAACTGCAAATTGGAGAAGAAAAATATATTGAATGCAATTACGAGTTCCACCTGACCATGGTTGATTGAAAAGTCGTAAACGAACTGACAAGAACAACCTCAACATTGTCATGCCCGATTTGGAAAAAGAGTCAGAAAAACTTTGGTAATTTAAACGATTCTACAAACGAGGAGAATTACGAATATGGAATGTCACCATTGCACGCAAGGATAAGGTGTATGGAGTTCTTGCTAAAACTAGCGTATATCCTACCACAAGAGGAGGAAAACTTCGATGAAAATGCATCAATTAATGATAAGGAAAAGATCAGAAAGAAGCAAATATAGGACTAAAGTAGACTGTCCCAAGCACGGATACGGTAACTCAAACGATGGAAACACTTCTAGGAGATTTTTTGGAAATGATGAGGCAGTAACTAGAATCACTGGAATTGATCGTGAAAAGATTGGGAACGATCTTGAATGTTTTAAACTGCAAAGAAAATGTCAATTCTACAAAATATGGAGAATATGCATCAAAAACTGCATCTCTTTTAGCAGAAATGTATCCACAGAAGAAGTTGTCCCCGACCGTCCATAAAATATTGGCGCATGGCAAAGATATAATTGAGTACCAGTCTTTGCCAATTGGAGAGCTTTTTGAAGAAGCATAGGAGTCTCTTAACAAATTTTATAAAAAATATAGATTGCAGAACACATCCAAAGCATCAAGGGTAAGGCAAAATGAGGACCTCTTCAACATGTTGGCAGCATATTCCGATCCAAATAATATAGTTTAGAAATGATTAGTCTTTCAGATATATCTTCTCTTACGAATTGTGATGAATATTTTACAGAAAATTGAAAAAATAAATTTAAAAAAGAAGTAATTTTTTTTTATTTGTTGGGTAATAATTTAAAACATAAAACCCTAAAGAAAAAAATAAACACAATCTAAAAATTTAAAAATAATTTTTTTTTAGTTACCATAAAATTGATTTTTCTTCAAATTTTAACTTTGATAACCCATAAGTAGGCCCCTACAAAGCGTAGCACCCTCTCCAAATGCTCATTTCATAGGCTGAACAGTTATCTATCATATGCTGTTTAAACTGTTCAATTATGTTATTCGGTTCAAAAGATATGATTTTTGCAACGAAAAAACTCAAATGGCGCCACTGTGCGACGCTACATGTAAGAAATGCTACACATAATAAACGTACCAACAAGAAAGAGAACGAACTTCAAAGCTGACACTGAGAGTTGCGCTCAAAGCTACAGACAAAAAGATGGGTACAGTGCAATAAATATATTTTAAGTAAATCAGTGCAATTATGACTATGATGATGAAATATCGCTAAAATCAGTACATTTAATTTTTTAGTGTAAACATTAATATAAATGTAAGATATTAATATATGTGCTTTTATGTGTCTTGTGTTTTCTTTTCTTTGATGTTTAACTAAATTTAAGTGATTCATATTTATAGTACATAGTTTTTATTTATGTATTCGATCCCTGAGGATGATCAGCGAAGCTGGTCGAAATATTGGAGACAAGATAATTTAAAATAATAAATAAATTCAACAAAGACCTCGAGCTCGGCTATTTATTCATTAAATTGTAATTTAGAAAGGTCGAAAGAATACAACATATTAACTCAATATTATGATTATACCATATCCTTAATTAATAAAAAAAATATGCTGAACTGATAATGGTACCCAAACCAAACAAGCCAGAATATATTATTTCATCTTACTGACCTATTAGTCATTTAACAACGTTCTCAAAAATATTCGAACGAATATTTTTACGGAGGTTTATGCCAATACTGAAAAGACAACGTATAATCCCAGAACACCAGTGCAGTTTGCGACATAATCATGGTGCTCCTGAGCAATGTCATCGTATACTCATGGTTATAACAAATTCATTGGAACGTAAAAAACATTGTTCAGCTATATTTTTGGACATTTAGCAGGCTTTCGATTGAGTATGGAACTAGAGAATTATTCTTAAACTAAAAACTCAGCTTCCAGCACCATATTATTTATTTTTGAAATCACATCTAGAACAAAGATACTTTTACGTAAAAGTTAACAGCGAAATCTCGGACATATGTATGTCGCATTAATGCAGCGATTCCTCAAGGCAGCTTTAATAGCAGCAAATGACGCACCTGATATTGCTTCAGAAATAATCAAAATCAATTGAGTTGTGGCTAAAAAAAATGGAATATCAAAAGTTAATACTGACAAATCCTCCCATATTACTTTTACGTTAAGAAGTCAAGATTGCCCAGCTGTTGTTTTGAAGGGCATGCAAGTTCCTAAAGGTGCTATTACACGATGTGTTTTTTACATATGTACTGTCACTTTTTTTATCCATATGAAATTCCTCATGTCTGTCAAAATTGTCTTTTACATACGATTCATAATTCTTGCTATCACACGTGCATATGTATTTCCGTATGACATAACCTCTAAATGTAAACAACAGCTGATTTAATTTGTGAATTTATAAAAATTTATTGTTAAAAAAAAGTTATATATTTTTTAATTGTTAATTAATACTAAACAATTTATTTTTCTTTCAATATTAATCTTTAAAATTTACTCTGTTTTTCTTTCGCCACAAGCAGTGTTGTATTTTCATATGTTTGTCATGCAGAAATAGAACCTGTTCTAATTGATAAATGTACATGTGACTTTCGTCATGTATTGTACATAAACAATGTTTCATATGTATCATACGATGTGTACAACTTTTGTTGTGGGAAAATTTGACAGTACATATGTAAAAAACACATCATGTAATAGCACCTTAAGCAAACAAGTGTCAAATATTAAGGTCTCCACCTTGACCGCCGAAACACATGGAAAAAACATATTCAGACAAAAGGAGAACAATTAAGGATAAAAACGAGAAAAATGTCTTGTAATTTAAACATTGAAATTCTTCAAAGATGGCAATACAAAATACTAGGACTATTAGCAAATGCTTCTTGGTTCATAGGTAATGGCAATATTCACAAAGACTTAAAGATTCCATTTGTTAGAGACGAGATAAATAAACATGCCACAAGATACCAAGACAGACTTTGTAGTCATAGTATTCCATTAGCAGTTTGCTTATTAGATGAAAGCGAAAAAATTAATAGACTTAAAAGATATAATATCTTAGATTTACCTTTCCTAAAATCATCTCTATACGTTATGACCTATAAATTTATATATTTGTAGATAGTTTTACTGGATAAAGATCCAGACAAGGTTAAATTAAAATATGTGACAGGGAAAGTTAACCCATTAAAAACCAAGACCATTTTAAATTAAATTTTTTTAATTCATTTATTTATTTCAACATAAAAAATATAAAAAATTTAAAAAAATATAAGGAACTGTGTTTTTGGAGCTGTACCCGAATGGGTACAATGGCGTAATGAGTATGCTATTTTTTTAATGTGTGAAATTTTTTGAAGCATTCTTTTTCAACACAAAGCGCAACATCACATTGTTCACACAACCATCTGATTCTGTTATGGCATTCACGGCACCGTAATTGATTTTTTATACTTTTAGGAAAGTGATTTCCAGCAGTAGTTGCAACACCAGAAGCCAGTGAGCGTTTGGAAGTGTACAATTTCTGGGTATAATTTCGTAAGTAAAAGCGAACAATATTGCGTTGAAACTTTAGCAAGTCTATTTGGGATTTGTTGCAGTTTTAAATAACTTCCATGCATTTACCATGGCAGAACTCAACATTGCTGTAAAAAGCGGCCACCACCATTTTCTCCTCGGAATTTTATACGGTAATTATTGACAGCTTGATCGTGAAGATCAACGCCACCCATTCCCGAATTATATTCTGCAATCAACCTCGGTTGGCTAACACTAATTTTAGCTTTTTCAGTTGAACACCACCGGTTAACCATATGCAGTGGTTCGATACTTTCGAAATTGGACCCTACGGTTACTGTACTATTGTCGTTCCATTTCACAAATATTATTCTATTGGTCTTGTCAAATCTGAATTCAAAATATCCTCTCTTTTCCTTTTTGAATAATGCTTTTGACTTTAGTGGACAGTTCTTTGTTCTTGAATCACGCACAGTCCCAATAGCTCGAAATCCTCTTTCTTTTAATTCAACCAGGAGATCATATGACGTAAAAAAATTGTCGAAAAACACAACATGATCTGAAGGGTTAGGAACATTTTCCAAAAAATCAAGCACGACTCTGGATCCAAGTGGCATTTTCGATCTATCTGCGCTTACACCTTTTGCACCACAGTAAGTATCGAACTGGTACAAATAACCACAGCTGCTCGTCAGCATCCAATTTTTGAAGCCAAATCTCACTGGCTGACCTCTGATGAATTGTTTGGACGAGTGGCTACCAAAGTAACGTACCATTGATTCATCAACTGACAGCTTCTCATGCATGTAACCATACTGACAAAAATTGTTGGAAAGTAGTATTGATAAGGGTCTCACTTTGGTCATTTTATCAGTAGCATCTAAATTAGTGTTATCAGCCAAATGAATAAAACGTTTTATTTCTTTGAATCTGTTCCGCGACATATTTTCTGTAACAATTGGGGTGCGAGTGTCCTCGCAAAGCTGCCAATACATATCCTCTCTTGGCATATAACCATATCCACTGTAAAACAAAATACCCAAGAATATTTTCAAATCTTCTCCGTTGAAGAAATTGTGCTCGTTAGCTTGCGACGCGTAAATGCGAGTTTGCTCAACGATTAAATTAACTATTTTTTCATCAAACAAAGTTTCGAAAATTTCAACTGGTGATTTCCCATTCAGGTCTGAGATCATATTGAGCTCATTGTTTAAAAAAAAAAATTTGTTTGAGGCATTTGAACATCACATGGTGTTTTTGTCCAACTAGGAGTTTTTTTTCTTAATTTTGGGGACACTATTTTCTGTCTCAACTGCTCAAGTGGAAAATCAACTTCGCTATCACTACCAAAACTACTTCTACTTCACCTGGTACATCATTTGGCATGAGATCAACAGTAATATCCTCAGCAACACCTTCATCTTCATCCGTATTACAATCGGGATCTGGTGGAATAATCGCTATATCAAAATTGTGGTGATCTTCATTTTCCAAAAAATCAAGAGCGCTGTTCAAGATTTTAAAACGTTTTCCATAAAAACTTGACGTTTTGATAGGTTGAAATTCCATTTTAGAGTAAGGAAAAATCTAAAAAATTGAATACCGAATGAGCCATTGTACTCAATTGGGTATACCGATTTTTCTACTCACCTAGCGTTGTCCACAATATTTTTTTTTCTCTAAATTTTTATAAAATGTACACACACTCTCTCTACTTCACAAAATTATAAAAAATTCTTACATGCAAGAAACAGGTTTTACTCTACGCAGCTTAAATGTTACCGACCTAGCTAATATTCGCAAAAGTGATACAGCATTATAAAAACAAGACAAAATACAAAGCAACGGTATTATATATAAAAAAAATTTTTATGTGTTTTTTTCAAGCACGGTATATTGAATGCAAAACCAAAGGAAACGTTGTCTAATTTCTCTCGTTACAAAATTTGTGCGTGTTTAGAAAATACCTTTTTTCTGTACTCAAGCGGGTGCAATGGCTGGGAATGGGTTAAAAGGGGCCTATGGGTCGAAAAAATCAATTCTTACTTTTTTGGTGATTCTTATAGCAGACAACACGTTCGTTCTAATGCAGCAAACCTCAGCTTTTCAATTGCATTAGTTTTGTCATAACATAGCTTCAAAATAGACACTTTTGATAAAAAAAAAAATAAAAAAAATTAAAAAATGCGGATCAAATTTGGCGGATTAGCTTTTTAAAAATTTTTCGGAATAGCTTTTGAAAATTTAAGATGGATGATTACACTGTGTGAAAGAAAAAATACCTGAGATGCGATGCTTTTTTTCTGATTGGTCTTCTCGAGTACAACAAGACCCTGTTCTTGAAATTTGTTAAACACCTCCAAAATTTTGAGTTTCGGATAAAAAACCGGTTTTTCGGCCCATTTGCACATATAAGCCAGTAACTTTGTTGAATATCAATCGGTTTTGATTTTCTCAGCGGGTTTAGAAAGAGAAAACTAAGGCCTTTCGAAGATATGAACACGATATTTAAGTAATATTGAGAAATATGTGCGTATGCCTTCAGCAAACTCATTTTGTTTAAAAATACCCTCTATTTTGCAACTTTGGAGATGTTTTTACACAGTTTTTATTTACGAACCATATAATTTATGGACCTATTATAATAGTATGTTTATTTATGAGTAAAATGTAGCTTTAGATTAAAAAAATCTGATAAAAGTTAACTAAGTTATTAAACTTTTAATTAAAAAAAATGGAATATATGCCTGCACAAACATTTTTTTTTTTTTTTGCTAAAATAACATTTTCGGTTATTCGACTCAAAAATGTTTAAGACTAAACTGCTAACCTCAAGTAAATTCGATAATATTACAAAAATAGTCTACCATATCAGATCCCCCATTTTTGGTTTTTAAAATCTAATACCAGATTCATAATCAGCGACCCAGCATACTCCCGAGTAAAGAGTTTCAATTCATAAATGCGTTCAGACGCATCAAAATCAAATTGTTTACTTCAAAATCGTTTTTTTCCAAAACTCTGCCCATAGGTCCCTTTTAACTTTCCGTGTCACATATGATAATTAAATTTACTTATTGTTGTACTTTAAAAAAAAATCGCAAAAATTTAAAAAAAGTTGATTTATCATTGCCCTATTTTCCATAAAAATATGAAATTGGACAAATATGAAAAATGGTCCAATTAGATTCAGCGCATTTGGTAAGTATCCATAAAAACCACCCTTGTACGGGTTTTTCATAGCAATTTTTTATGACGAACTCAAAACCGTATGTAACGTTTAACTTACAGAAAACGGTAATTATTAGCTATTAAAATTCTCTTGCCAACTTATTAAAATATCCATCAATTATATCAATATTTTCGAAGAAGAACGAACATTCACAGTAATCACAACATTCATTAAATTCTGTTTATTTATCGTTAAAGCAATAATTCATTATTCTCTTTTCTCCGTGGTATTGATTTATATTTTTGTATTTTTTTCATATTCCATTTTCATTTAATTTGATGTAGCATTTCATCAGTAACGATTTTAATTTCCAACCGTAATAATTGGAAACATGCTAGATTTTACATTTTGTTATAAATAATTATTTTATTTTATTTAATTTGAAAATTGTACCAACATTTACAATATATATTAAACTTTACAAAGAAGCTCTCAAGGAAGGCACCTGCAGATCATGATGCACAATCTCATATTTAGGAGGTAAAAAGGTATTTAAAGACAGTCATTTTTCGTAATTATTATATATTTCGCATTTATATATACTTATAAAGTATATACAAATTGAACATCGTATGAAAGGTATTTGCAATGCCTATCAAATGTTATATATAAGTACATTATTTATTTATTTACAACATTATCCTTACAGACTAGCAAGAAAACGTAAAAATATATTAATTAAGAGAACTTAACATTATTTAAAATAAGTCTAAATTGGGTATGGGGAATAGTAATATCCAAAATATTGCCATAATTATAAAATAATCTCCAAGCCTTTGTAAGCGGTTCATTTAATGCATAATCTGTTTTATGCATATCAACATAAAAGAATTTATCAATTCTCCGTAACACCCTTGGAGGAACATAAATTTTAATTAATTGTAACAATTCAGAGCAATTAGTTTCACCACAAATAATACCGTGTAAAATATTTAGAGAAAATATCTTTCTTCTAACTTCCAAAGTTTTCATTGAAAGTAGAGCACACTTACTCTCATAAGGCACAGAAATCGAAGGAGTAGAAGATGATGCAGACTTAAAATTTAAAAATGAAAGCGCATACTTTATAAATTTAACTTGAATTTTCTCAATACGATTTATATGAATAGGTGCATTAGGACTCCAAATAAATGAAGCGTATTCTAACTTTGATCTAACAAAAGAAGTAAATAATGCTTTCTTAGTTAATGATCAAATGATCGACGAATAAAACCAAACATTGAATATGATTTTGGTATCACACAATTTAAGTGACTACCAAATGATAGCTTAGGATCAAAAATTACAACTAAGTCTAAAATTACACCTACAGATGATAAAACATTATGCTTAGTTATATATTGAGAAGGAAGAATATGACGACATCTATGAAACGTCATATGAAAGCATTTTCAAATATTAAAAGGCAGGCCATTACAATCAGACCATAAAATAAGCCTATTTAAGTCATTCTGAAGATCAGAAATATCGCTAACTGTTGAAATTGGTTTGAAAACTTTAAGATCATCAGCATACAAAAGATATTTCGAATTTTTGAAACAGTGATAAATGTCATTTATAAAAATATTTAAAAGTAAGGGACCCAGGATACTGTCTTGCGGTATACCAGAGGTCAAAATTAAAGATCTAGAACAGATTCCATCTATTGAAACCGTAGAAAGACGGCCAGTTAAATAATAACGAAACCAACTAAGCATTTCCAAATAGAAACCAACCAGCTTTAGTAAAAGAAGTTCATGTGGAACACATTAGGGTGAAAGCCATTTTTTTTTTAATTTCAAGCAGTGCGGGTTGGATTATTGTGACACTGGATCTAAAACTTTAGTGCGCAAAATTTGAGCCAAATCGGACAATGCTTTCTGGACGCGCATTGAGTTCAAAATTCAAATATGCATTTATGTGTAAAAAACATAAAAAAAAAAGTTTTTTACAAAAATTTTTATATTAATAATTGCATTTCAATTAAATTAATTAATAAACCATAATATTAAGTAAATTATCCTTCTAATAAAATAACAAAATCTATTATCGGTTGAAAAACAGCCAAGTTAGATCAAGTTCCCCAGGCAATAAAAGCGCCGCAGACCACTTGATTAAGAAAATCGAGCTCACATTTTTAAAGACACTGAAATAATTTACAACAATAACATATTTGCATTCCCCTGATCTTAAAATGATCTTATGTAAAGTATTTTGTTGCATCTCGTCTATTGTTACGCAGTTCTAAATTAATGTCAAAACGGTACCTGTTTTTTTAGCACTATTTCAAAATCTACAATTTTACTTTTTCAAAAATTTTGTTCCAGAAATTTACCGAAATGAACGTATGGACTTTAACGTCTTATTAACGAAATACATTTGATTAAAACGGCAAAATATTGTAGAAATCCTGTGTTTAATTTGGCGAGGGCAGCGTTTTTATTTCAGCGGATTTGAAGAAAAATGTGATTTTTCATACTTTTTCAACTTTAGGGCTACATCTTTTTGGTGTTTTCATATTTTCTTTCTTTTCGCAAATTATTATACTAATTGATATAGGTTCTCAATCTTGTAAATTAAGGTGAAATTGAAACACTATAAACTGTCCCTATTTAAGGTCAAAACTCAAATTTAAGGAGATTTAAATTTTTTTAAAACAAAATATCGAAATAATATATATTTGTGGAGGGATTTCGGTGAAACTTGTTGATAATATTTTAATGATTCTAAAAAATAATATTGTATAGTTATTTTCTGCAATTAACCCATGGGGTAAAATTGACGCTTTATGAAAATCTATAAATATTTTCTTCATCAGGATTTTTTTAAATAAAACAAATTTAATGTATTAATAAAATTCCTCAAATTTATTCGTTATTTTATGAAAATATCGAGATTAACTAGTTTCTATATATAATGCAGTATAAACAAATGTGTGTATCGAGGGCTTATATTCAACTATTTTAAAGAGAGCGTGTAAAACCAATTTATTAATAAGATCTGAAAGTATTTGTCGACCGATTTGCTACAATATCTATTAAGAAATAGTCGTACTAATCATGCATGATATCAAAATTAATATTATAATTGACAGTTATATCAGACAACAGTTTGGAATCAAAAATTAATATTGCTGTCAAATGTAGATAGCACTTTTTGAATATAAGCGCTCGATATACCTTTATATGAATATAATAATTTTGAAAAAAAATTAAAACTAAGACATATTTTGGGACACGCGATTTGTATACGAAAAATTTGAATACTTTTTTATTTCAGAAATAAATTAATTAAGTAATCTTTTTGCAGAGATTGTAAATTTGCATTTTGCGAATACTGCTGCCTATAATTTCGTACCAGCCGTTAAATAAAAAAAAAATTATAACAAAAAATTAAATTAACACACACGTAAAAAGTAGATAGTCTCTTTCAATATATGTTGTTTCTGCTCCCCATCTTTGAAATTTTGCCATGGTATTCTTGAATCAACTTTATACCTCTTTCTGCGGTTTCCCTGACGACATTTAAGTTTTGGACAATATTATTTCCTTTTACGTATTCGTCTAAAACTTTCCAAGAATTCGGATTTTTTTAATTCCAGAATATTATTTTTTAGAGTCATTAAAATATTATCAACAAGTTTTATCTAAATCCGTCCACAAACGAATTGAAGACATTAATGAACTAAATCAGTTTTTTCTGCCTTATAATCGTAATGAACCGCATCAAAATGATATACAATAGTATTTTAACTGATGTATTGCTATTCTTAATGTTATTTTTACCTTTCCAAGCACTTGTATTGTATAAAGTCCCTTATAATTCTTGTGTTATACGTATAAGTATACTTACATTATTAAAACAAAATTGTAATATGAATTGTAACTTTTATCCTCCTAATACTCGTAGCGTTGCCCTATTATTATTATTTTTAATACATTTTAATGTCACAAACATTTAAGACTGGGTTGAGTTCTAATGACAGTACTAAAAATATGATCCGAGTTTTAACAAAACAGCGTAATGGATTGAACATATGCCATATTAATGCACAAAGTTTGGTCAATAAAATGGATGAGTTCCGATATTTGTTTGAGGAATCTGATGTGGATATCGTGTGTATATCAGAAACTTGGTATAACGAAAGTCTAACTGATGGAATGGTTGCTGCCAAAGGCTATAAATTATTAAGAAATGATAGACTAAAACACGGAGGTGGTGTTGCTATTTACATTAAAAATCATATTTGTACAAAATTTATTTGCTCATCAAAGGCGGACGACAAAATAGAATATTTATTTGTTGATATTATCTCACGTGAAAGTAAATTACTATTGGGTTGTACCTACAGACCTAATAAACAAATTCCATATGAATCTTTTTTAAACCTTCTTGAAACCCTTACCATACAGTACAATGATGTTGTTATCGCTAGCGATTTTAATTCAAATATTCTGGCTGGTTCGGACATGTTGCAATCCCTCATGTCAATTGGATTATGTATATATCGTCAACACTGTAATTCCTACTTATTATACATCTACAACTAATTCGTTGCTTGACATTTTTATTATAAGTAATCCTTCAAATTTATTGTTATTTGATCAACTTTGCGTGCCCTGTTTCTCTAAACATGACCTCATTTATTTATCATTCAACTTCACATTGTATGAAACCAAAACCCCTTACAGATATCGGGATTTCCGAAACATCAATTTGTATCAATTGGATGAGTACTTCAACTGTATTGACTGGAGCAGTATTTATTACATGGCCTCTGCCGAAGAACAACTACATTTTTTAAATAGAAATTTACACCAAATGTTTGAGCTTACTGTTCCCACACGTAATTGTCGTGGAGATAAAAGAAAAAATTGCTGGATCACCTCTTCCATAAAAAACCAAATTAATCTTCGAGATAAGCTATATGCACGCTGGAAGAGATTCAGAACATCCGATCTTCATGAGGAATATCGTATTGCGCGACGTAATGTCACAAAAAGTATAAGAGACGCAAAGTCGAGCTATTATGCAAGACGCTTTCGGTCAGCGATAGACTCAAAGAAGAAATGGCAAACAATTAAGGAGATAGGAATAGGAAGTAAAAACACAACAGTTAACAACTTAGATGTCAATAAATTAAATGAATTGTTCGTTAGTATTCCTACTACATCATTTACTGCAACTCAAGATAATGCAGTCGCACGCACAAACGAGGAAATGGTACCATTACCTATACAAACAACTTCTCAATTTGAATTTTCGTGTGTAATCCCACCTGATGTCCTATCGTGTTGCTTATCTGTTAAGTCAAATGCTGTCGGATTATATCTCATTGATCCAAAATTTATAAAATTGTTGCTACCAAAATTAATACATGTTATCACTCATATCTTCAATACAATCATAACTACCAGTTGTTTTCCGAGTTGCTGGAAATACGCCAAAATTATTCCGGTTCCAGAATCTAAAACTGAGTATAGACCAATTGCAATACTTCCCTATTTTTCCAAGGTATTTGAACGAATCTTGCACCTTCAGATGATGAGATACTTGACCGATCATGGTCTCCTCAATGATAACCAATCAGGTTTTAGACCAAAACATAGCTGTGTCACTGCACTCTTAAATGTATCTGAGGACATTAGAAAAAATATTGATATTGGCTATACTACGTTTCTTGTATTGCTGGACCATTCTAAGGCTTTTGATTGTGTCAATCAGAAAATTCTTTGTAGCAAACTCTCGGCATTTTTTTAACTTTTCCAGGACTGCTGTCTTGCTAATAGCGACATATCTTTCTGGACGAATTCAATCAGTGACCGTGAATGACTCAACATCAATTCCATTGCCAGTACCTAATGGTGTACCACAAAGTTCTATTTTGGGTCCTCTCTTATTTTCTTTGTTCATCAATGATCCACCTCAACAACTTTCTCACTGCAAAATTCATTTATATGCTGATGATGTCCAAATATACATTAGTAATTTGGGCGCCTCGATTCATGACTGCTCATCTAAGCTTAATGACGATCTTAAAAGAGTATATGCATGGGCTACAACAAATAGTCTCCGTCTTAACCCTAAAAAGTCAAAATGCCTTATAATATCAAAAACAAAACAGAACATCCCACCTGACATTTCTGTTATATTAGGTGATCAAACCATTGAATTCGTGGAATCAACAAAAAATCTTGGTATAAGTTTCAACAATTCCCTCAAATGGAATACACATATAAATGCTGCTACTGGAAGTACATTTGCTATGCTGCGAACATTATACCCCACTCAGCACCTTACTCCGGTGAAGACTCGCGAACTTCTTGCTAAAACCTTTGTCATGCCTAAACTGCTGTATGGATGTGAAATATTCGCTAGCTGTGACGCTCGTAGTAGAACCAGGTTAAAAGCTGCTTAAAATGCTGTACTGAGATACGTCTATTGCATAAAAAGATATGATGGAACATCACCTTATTCAAAAACCTTATATGGCGTATGCTTTGATGATCTGTTAAAAATTAAATCATTAATCTTCTTACATAAGATAATATATACCAAAGAGCCAAATTATTTATACAGTCGTCTTCGATTTGCCCGATCAAACAGGGGAATGAAACTTATTCATGTTCGACACCATAGTCTTATATCTGATTGGCAATTTTTTATTAACTTTGTGCGTCTTTGGAACTCATTACCCTCCAGCACCCAACTAATTGGCAACGCTACACAATTTAAAAATATTTTATTTTCAAGTTTTTAAAATATTTCATTTTGAAGTTTTTAAATATAACGTTCCATACTGTCTTAATTTTGTAAATTCTAGTGTGTAATGTTTTTGCTAATTGCTAATGTATTATTAATTTTATTTTATGTTTTTTTTTTTTACTATTTTAAAGTACAACCTAACAAATCAATGTATGTATGTCAATATAAGATCACACACTTTAACTAAAAAGATGTATATCTTGTTGTGTGTGATATCAATGTAAATAAATAAATAAAATAAATAATAATAAAATAAATAAATATTATTTCGATGTTTTGTTTTAAAAAAATGAAAATCTCCTTAAATTTGACTTTAAGGGACAGTTTATAACGTTTTAATTTAACCTTAATTTACAAGATTAAGAACTTATGTCAAGTAGTATAATATTTTGCAAAAAGATATTTGAAATATGAAAACACCAACAAGATGTTGCCCAACAGTTGAAAAAGTAAGAAAAATCACATTTTTCTTCAAATCCGCTGATATAAAAACGCTGCCCTCGCCAAATTAAGAACAGGATACGTACAATATTTTGAATTTTTAATCACATATATTTTGTTAATAAGACTTTTAAGTCCGATCGTTGATTTCTGTAAATTTCTTGAACAAAATTTTTGAAAAAGTAAAATTGTAGATTTTGAAACAGCTTTTTAACGCACCGTTTTGACATTAATTTAGAACGGCATAACAATAGACGAGATGCAAAATAAATACTCTACATAAAATTATTTTGGGATCAGGGGAATGCACAAATGTTATTGTTGTGAATTATTTCAGTGTCTTTAAAAATGTGAGCTAGATTTTCTTAATCAAGTGGTCTGCGGCGCATTTATTGCCTGGAGAACTTGATATAACTTGGCTGTTTTTCAACCGATAATAGATTTTGTTATTTTACTAGAAAGATAATTTACTCTTGATTATGGTTTGATAATTAATTTAATTGAAACACAATTATTGGGCAGTTCCATATGTGACGGAATGACATTTTGAGTTGTACAGTTGTTGTTAAGGCTATTCCACAACGCTATTTGCAATTGATAATTCATTCTTCGGTTTGAAAATGATTTTTAATGATTAAGAGATTTAAAAAAAACTCTGAAACAATTTTTTCACTATTTTATTCTTTCATTTTTGAGTAATTTCGCATTGTGTGACGGAATGACATGTTTGCTACCATGGCTCTGTACTGGTATTAAAACCTTGGAACTTTTGTGATTTAAGAAGCTGATCAATTTTTAAACTAATGCATATTTTACATATGATATATAAGCAATACTAAATTATAATTTAGAGCAACTTACCTGTAATTGTGTTGAAGTTATTAACTGTCATTTAACGTGACGGAGTGCCTGTGACGGAATGACTAAAGTTTCTTAAACATGTATTAAAAGAAAATGGAGTAAACAAATAATTATTTATAATTATTTTATTATCAGGAATACTTGTAAGAAATTACATTATGTAAATTTGAACGTATTTTAATATATTTTTAAACTTACTTCATATAAATGAAAAAAAAATTTTTTTCATCAAAGTTGACATTTTCATGGAATTGCCGTATTAATATCAAAAATTTTTGAAAAATTATTATTTTTTTTTTTTTTTTTTTGATAATTTTTACATATAAATGCATATTTGAACTGTGAACTCAATGCGCGTCCAGAAATCATTGTCCGATTTGGCTCCCTAAAGTACATATATAATATGTAAATATAAGTAGACATACATATATAATATAAAAACCAATGTGTACAAATAAATTTAATTTCAAAAATTTAAGACATACTCCCACAACAAAAATAATCGAAAAAAAATAAGTTTTATACTTTTAGAGCTAGTATAGTTAATCCTTAATGCAATAATTAGTTTTTATATTTCCGTTTGAGATCATGTCTATATTTTCTAATAATAGAAAGATAATAAGTTTGCAATTTAAGAGAAGTGTGGACAAAATTGAAGACAGCGCTAGATGGAGAAGCTACTTTCGAACAACACGACTTGTTCATCTTTAGCAAATATAGAGGTGAAATTGTGATATAAGTCATCGCATAAATCGAATAAGGATCCAAATGTGTTAATCTGATCTTAAAAATCTGAACATCTTCTTATAAAACCAAAAATAATTAAATTTTTTATTGTATTAGAGTTTCTAATACGCGGATATGCCTAGAAATGTCTAATATATCGTTTGCTGCACCTGCAAAAAACCTTTCACATGATGGCAGTATTAATCATATGAATTCTTGCTTTAAAACCTGCGGGGGCAAAAAAGCAGAAAGTAGAGAATTTCATGTTTTTACGTCAAATATTTGCTAACTACAATTTTCCTTGCATTGCAGAACATTTCCACGTAAACGTAATAAAAAAAATGGGACAAATCAATGAAAACAAGTAAGAAAATTATAGTCGATCTAGACCGACTATAAGGTGCCCTACACCAAGCGTTTAGAAACCGTATCTCTTAGGCCCAAATAATTGCATATAGAAAATAAGCATAAACCAAATTTGAGTGGCATTGTTATTAGTTTTTTTTGTTTTCGAATATGAAAAAGTTCATATTGGATGCTATATTTATATGGGGACTAGGTCGACAAATGAACCGATCTTGACCATATTTGGTAAAGTGACTTATTTTTTTTTTCAAAACATGTACAAACTAAATTTGATAATAATCTGTGCAAAATTTTTGTTTCTTTAATAGATTTAAGTGAAGACCGGGAATAAGCTGCATATGGGGGCTATGACTAAGGATTATCGTATAGGTTTTAATTTTGGACTACTGATAAGTGGATGTAATAAACATTCACAAACCCAATTTGACCGAGATCTATATGATAATTTGGATATTATGATAATTTAAGTCGATCTCATAGGCATCATTTGTATGGGGACTAGGTCTGAACATGAACCGATTTTCACCAATTTCAATGAAGTTCATCCTATGGCCGATAGAAGCTATATATTAAATTTCATCAAAGTATATTCGTATTTGCGACATGTAGTTTAACTAAAAGGTTTACATGGTCATACAGATAGACAGACGGACAGGAGGACATCGCTAAATCGACTCAGAAAGTGATTCTGAGTCGATCGGTATAATAAAAAAATGGGTCTAGATCAAATATTTGTACCCAAACCATAGGGTATAAAAATACATAATATATTTCATGGTCTATGTATTCGGCTATGTTTGTCTTTTGGAAAGCTAAAAAAATACTGTAGCCCTAATATACGTTTTAACACGTTTTCTAAAACAATATGATAAATTTTATATCATAATTATGTACATTTTTATCGCTTTCCATAACTAGCACACTCTTATCATCTTTGCCAAAAACACAACTAAACTTATAAAACTTTTGATTTCTTTTCGCATTTTGTTGATATTTGTTTTGTTTTGTTCTGTTAACTTTACAAAAAGAAAAAAAAACATAAAATATAAAATATAACTCTCTTGAAGCATAAAATATTTCCAACACACACTCAACATGTGCTACAAATAACTTAATTTAAACTAACGCAATCCGAATATATATAATATATATACATAAACAAATGTTCATACATACATACCGATGAACTGCTTTTTATCCTCTAGCTAGTAAGAGTTTCTGAAAAACAAAAAAAAAATTTATTTGAATGTTGGAAAACTACAGAAAGAGCAAACAGAATAAATGTAAATATTCGTAACTAAAAGTGAAACACACATGTCTGCTTTCAACAACAAGTGCATTTAATTAAATCATAATTATTTTAACATTTTGTTTTGCCAAATTTATTTTATTCATAAATTTTGTGTACAAATTCACAGTTAATTTATCTGTGATTTTGTAACTTTTGTTAAATAAAAACATTTACATTCAACACATTTACGATAAGCCCCAAAATTAAAAAAATCTTTATATTGCAAAAAGTGAAATGATAATTTATAGGGAAGATGGTCCTCTCAGAAGGCGTGGCAGTTAGGATATATCATACAAGAGGCAAAAGTAAAGGCTGCCCATTCTCACATATAAGGGAAGGAAAAGGATCAAACATCATTTCACATTTGTTCGAATCATATTTCGAAAGCCTATGACATGTTTCATAAGTCCTGCAAAAACCATATTTTTTAGTTATTTTTAGTTATTTTATAAGACATCAACAAGATGTGACCTAATAGAGCTCAATTGAACCAGGTTTCAGCAACAAAGATCTCACTTATGCTCATTATGCAATCTAAAAGAAATGGAGAAAATCCAAAATTTTTTAGCTAAATGTCCTGTACTACGTCACATCTCTATATACATATGTATATAAAAACAAGTAAGAGTGTTAAATTCGGCTGTGCCGAAACTTTGATACCCTCCACCTCGGTTTGAGTATTGATAATAAATGTAAACAAAATATTGGAAAAACATGCATGCGTTTCTTATATGCATGCGTTTCCGGTTATATGACATAACTTCTCGTTTAATTTTGTTTTTGCTAATTAAATAGCTCGCCCTAACCTCCATTGCAAAGGTAATGGTTGTGTAGAGTGGCTATATGCATTAAATCGTGCTAATTGGAGATGGCTATATAGTTTATTTTAACTGGCGAAATACTTTTTCATTGCGGCCATATAGGTCGGATGGGGTAACAAAATAATAACCAAAAAAAAACTCTCAACTTTTTTATTAAAATATTGCCATATTTGGAAAACATAGAGAATAAATTTATAATAATAAATAATCAAATTTGGGATGCCAAACGCAAAAAACCAAATGTCCCAAACATTTTAAATAAAATAATTTGTTATCTTTATTTTATGAAAAACTTCAAATATTCATCCAAAAAAAAAATTGTGAAAATTTATATATAAATAACATTCTCATCAAATTGCATTTATTTATGTAACAATTTTTATGTTCGCAATTCTTGAATATCATTTGAGGTTTTCTAAAATTCATTGAATTTAAATTAATGTTTTCTGTAGTGCGATTCTGTAAATTTCAACGATCCGACAATCGCAAAATATATCGACAGCTATTGTTGTTTGCACTAAGGATTAAGTGATTCACTAAGTACAGACATCTTAACGACAGTCGACAAATCTATGTTTCTATTTATTTAAATTGTAAACGAGTGGCATCTCTGTCAAAATAACCGAAAAACACAAAGAAGAATAGAAAAAAAAATTCATGTGAGTCCGATCACAAGTGAGATGTGTAAACATATAATAATTAAAGAAAACATCAACATCATATTTTCGAGTGCATAAAAAATAAGTCGATAATGCTGTTTTCTGAAATTCAATTGATGTTTTCTGAAATGCAATTGATGTTTTCTGAAATCCAATTAATGTTTTCAGCAATTCAAATGATGCTTTTTGAAATTCTATTGATGTTTTCTGAAATACAATTAATGTTCTCAGCAATTAAAATAATGCTTTTTGAAATTCAATTGATGTTTTCTGAAATTCTATTTATGTTTTCTGAAATTCAAATGATGTTTTCTGAAATACAATTGATGTTTTCTGAAATTCTATTGATGTTTTCTGAAATTCAAATGATGTTTTCTGAAACCCGAATGATGTTTTCTGAAATTATATTGATGTTTTCTGTAATTCAATTGATGTTTTCTGAAACTCGAATGATGATTTCTGAAATTCTATTTATGTTTTCTGAAATTCAATTGATGTTTTCTGAATTTCTATTTATGTTTTCTAAAATTATATTGATGTTTTCTGAAATTCTATTGATGCTTTCTGAAATTCAATTGATGTTTTCTGAAACTCGAATGATGTTTTCAGAAATTCTATTGATGTTTTCTGAATTTCTATTTATGTTTTCTAAAATTATATTGATGTTTCCTGAAATTCTATTGATGCTTTCTGAAATTCAATTGATGTTTTCTGAAACTCGAATGATGTTTTCTGAAATTCTATTGATGTTTTCTGAAGTTCTATTTATGTTTTCTGAAATTCAAATGATGTTTTCTGAAATTCAATTGATGTTTTCTGAAATTCAATTGATGTTTTCTGAAACTCGAATGATGTTTTCTGAAATTATATTGATGTTTTCTGAAATTCTATTTATGTTTTCTGAAATTCAAATGATGTTTTCTGAAATTATATTGATGTTTTCTGAAATTCTATTTATGTTTTCTGAAATTCAAATGATGTTTTCTGAAATTATATTGATGGTTTCTGAAATACAATTGATGTTTTCTGAAATTCTATTGATGTTTTCTGAAATTCAATTTATGTTTTCTGAAACTCGAATGATGTTTTCTGAAATTATATTGATGTTTTCTGAATTTCTATTTATGTTTTCTGAAATTCAAGTGATGTTTTCTGAAATTCTATTGATGTTTTCTGTAATTCAATTGATGTTTTCTAAAACTCGAATGATGTTTTCTGAAATTATATTGATGTTTTCTGAAATTCTATTTATGTTTTCTAAAATTCAAATGATGTTTTCTGAAATTATATTGATGGTTTCTGAAATACAATTGATGTTTTTTGAAAGACAATTGGAAAATGTTTAGAAAAGAACATATCGTAATTTTTTCACCAATACAATCATAAGTCACACAGCGTTATCTTCTTCAGCTCACACCGATAAGAGTTACGCTGTTTTTGTGATTGTATTGTGAAATAGAAATTTACCCCCCTGCGCGTATAGATGTTTACACATCAAAAAGCAAATGATTTTATGTTTATGTTTAATATCTTCATTTTTTTACTAATATTTCTGCTTATTTATTTGAAAATGAAATAATGAATTGAATATGCTATTTAATTTTTTTATTTATATAAAAATGTTTTTTAATAGAAGCAAAATATTTTCACTATTTTATGATTTTTATTTATGTATGACGACATTTCAACCTAAAAATTTAAGTTTTTATCGATTGAATAAACAACACAAAAATGGTTGTCGTTTAGATAACAACAACAGCTGACTTTAACAATAGCGAATATCGTTTAAAAATTTTACTGATAATTTTGCTTTTCTTTTTTTAACGATTCGACTATCGTTAAAAGAAGTTACTGAAAAGCTACTAATTTCTCCTGAATGCCAATATTTTTTTTTATGTAAACATTTTTTAAATGTAAACATATTTGGTGTTTTTTTTTGGAATTTGATGCAATTGATGTCTTCTAAATTTAAAATTATTATTTCCGACGTTTTGATATGATTTTCTGAAATTCAATTAATATTTTATAATTTATAATTGGAAATTTTAATTCCAATTTTTAGAATTGATATATTCTAAAATTTGAATGGAAAATTTAAAAAGTGCAATTTTGTATTTATGCTTTATTTAGTAATTATAAACAATTTTTAAAAATTATATGTAATCGCAATCAGATATTTTGTAGGTATAGCAGAATAATAATTTTATATAACTATGTAGAACTGTTTTGAAAGCAAACAACTCATTGATGAACTCGGCAACTCTATTTTGTAGACAACAAAAATTTAATATGCCAAACTTATGTTCATATTTGTACAAGAATGATGAAAAAACGTATGAAATAAAAGACCAGCCCGTGTATACTCTTAACATTGTGCTGTATGATATCTATTTGAAAATATTGACATTCATGTTAAAATAGAAATAACTATTGCAAAGCTAATTAGAACAAAAATTGTGGCGCCATCTACTGTGGCATAGTCACGCTGAACAAAATGAAGTGACACTCTGTTAATGCAAAAGAAATGTATTTTTCCCACAACAAAATATTGCAGAAATTTATGTAAATAAAATAATATACCGATTTATTTCTAACATGCAGTTATTGTGGATATCTATATATATAAAAATGTAGAGCATTGTGTTTGGCATTGATGTTCTCTGTAATGCCTGAACCGATTTCAATTCTGTAAACTTCTCATGAAAGGTGACGTCAATACCAAGGTTTTTATGTATCCTTCCGGGAGGGGCAAAAAGAGGAAAAGTCTCCCCCTTTACGGATCTTCTAAACTACTTATCCGATTTCAAAATTTCTTTCACCAGTTGAATGCTTCGTTATCACTGAGTGCTATAGGCTATCCTTCCGGGAGGGGCAAAAAGAGGAAAAGTCTCCCCCTTTACGGATCTTCTAAACTACTTATCCGATTTCAAAATTTCTTTCACCAGTTGAATGCTACGTTATCACTGAGTGCTATAGGCTATCCTTCCGGGAGGGGCAAAAAGAGGAAAAGTCTCCCCCTTTACGGATCTTCTAAACTACTTATCCGATTTCAACATTTCTTTCACCTGTTGAAAGCTACGTTATCACTGAGTGCTATAGGCTATCCTACCGGGAGGGACAAAAAGGGTAAAAGTCTCCTGGGTTTCCTTCGTATTACTGGAATAAATTGATACACAATGTATTTGGAAAATTGTTAGAAATTGTAGACTGACTACCACTTTTTCCAATATCTATTAATTCAAATGAGAGATTTTATTCGTTTGAAATTAAATAAATCAAAATTTAATTTCGTGTTTTTAAAAATTGAGTTTGCTGAGAGATGTCACTTAACTAATGACCCACAAAGCATCAACGGTGTTGCTGAATTTGTCACATAAATATTTTTACAATATTCTTAATCTGCTTAGATAGTACCCTAAAATATTAACTCGCGCTGTACCAACGGTATTGCTGAATTTGTCTTACAATATTGTTATTGTTGTTTTTCATTGGTAGCATCAATACGCAAATTCAGATTATTAACAATCACTTAAGTTTGTAACACGAAACAGAAAAGCTTCTCGCATTGTTTTGAGATTTTAAACATTGTATGCATACCCTAACATAATGACTCGCGCTGTACCAACGGTACTGCTGAATTTGTCTTACAATATTGTTATTGTTGTTTTTCATTGGTAGCATCAATACGCAAATTCAGATTATTAACAATCACTTAAGTTTGTAACACGAAACAGAAAAGCTTCTCGCATTGTTTTGAGATTTTAAGAGTATGCGCACATGTCAACATTTTGGAATTTCAGACTTTAAGGCAGAAAAAATTAAGAAAAATGGAAAAAATATTGAATTGGAGTAAAACCAGGGGAAAAACATGCCTTTCCGAATACATAACATCAAAGTCCAGTAAAGGGGCATTTTTAATATAATATACTGTACAAACGAATAAATGTAACTTAAATGTCCGCTAACGAAGTAGTGGGTATTAGCTAGTAGTACATACAAATATAGAATATATGTATATTATTTGTATTATTTAATATGTGTATGTATGTATATATAAATATTACACACAAAAAATATAACATCAAACGTTATTTTTGTGTTTTTCTCTTTAAATAAATTAATACATAAAATTTTTTTTGCTAAATTTACATTGTTTATTTTTTTTTTTTATTAACAACTAGGGATTTTAGCATTATTTGCTTTAGATGCTGGTGAATTTTTACTCCCTTTATATTAACTCGTAGTGTCTGCTTGTCGAAAAAATTTTGGAGCGATTTTAACCCCTTTCCCGTGACCCAATCGATCTGAAACTTTGCAGGCAGGCTCGTGGCAATGACAGAAATGATCTAGTAAATTTGTTTAGTGATGCCAAAACAATGGAAACTTTTAAATTTTTCTACCAGAGTTGATAAAAAAAAAACTGCACAAAGGGTTAGTTTTTATTATATTATTACCACAACGACCACAAAAACAACAAGTCCAGCTATGACAACAATACAACATTTAGAATAACAACAAGAACAATATAGAAACATCATATTTTTCATTTTTTTTTTTAAATTTTTTCAGAGATTTCCCTGGACCTGTTCCACCGATTTTAACGATTTTTGAAAAAGAAATCTTCCCACGAATTTGGTGAATCATTCTCACTAAAAATGATCACCTTAGCTATCCTATTGAGGGCGTGATGGTGACAAGAACAACATAGAAAATTATATTTTTTTTTCAAAACTTTTTTTAGTTTTTTATTCAAATCTCGGGCCCTAATCGACCGATTTGGACGATTTTAAATAGCAAACTTTCCAGGATGTTAATCAATCATTTTTTATACCAACGAGCACCCTAGCTGCCGATTGATGCCGTCATCGTGATTTCCACAGACGGACAGACCGACATCGATATATCAACTCCGGTTGTTATAAGGATCACAAATATATATATTTTATGGGGCCCAAAACTTTTTTTCTAATTATTACAAACGGAATGACAAAAATATATATACCCTCTGCACACTGGATTGGAGGGTATAAAAATATGAATTATGATTTTTTGAAATATATGCACGCACCATAGAAACAAAATTATAATTTGCATATAAATTACAGTATTAATTGCAATATGTTTGAAAAGACTTCAAATCTAACAAACAAATAAAAATAAAAAAATGAAAATGAAAACTAAAAAACAAAAATAAAAAATAAAAAACAAAATATAAAAAATGAAAATAAAAAAATTAAAAATGAAAAATAAAGAAAAATGAAAAATAAAAAAGTAAATATAAAATATGAGAAATAACACATTAAAAATAAAAAAGAGAAATGAAAAATAAAAAACGATAAATGAAAAAAAATGTAAAAGAAAAATAAAAAATGCAAAATGAAAATGAAAAAGAAAAATAAAAAATGAAAAATGAAAAATAAAAAATTAAAAAAAAAAATTAAAATTAAAAATGAAAAACGAAAAAAAGAAAAATGGGAAATGAAAAATATGAAATTTAAAATAAAAAATTAAAAATGAATAATAAAAAATAAAAAAATTAAAATAAAAAAATTAAATATTAACCACTTGAAATAATAAATAATAATAAATATTTTTATATTAGCAGAGCCCCTGCAGTTGATTGCTATAAGTGATACATAATTTCCAGATGTTTACACATCCACTCTGTGTACGGAATCACATGTTTTTTTTTTCTATCGTGACTTCAAGAACCTAAACTAACTACAGTTTGTTGTGTGAAAATTTTAATTTACTGAATTGGAACCACATATACCTAATGACGTCTCTTGATGACCAATTTTTAGTTTCGCTAAAAAAGGAACAAGTTGCCACAATGAGTAAACCATAGTTTTCAATACAATGCAGAGATTTTGCTTATTCCCTGTAGAAATGCTTCAAAACGAATGAACTGCTAGAAGTGAGGCTAATTCTAAAATAAGAATGACTAAAACTATTTACTATTCCGAACGATTTACATCCGCCGTTGAATCCAAGTATATATGGAAAACATTATAGATATTGGTATTGGTAAAGATAATGAAAATGAAAGCTGCCCAATTTATGCAAACGAACTTAATAGTATTTTCACTTATTTTCCGATGACCACAGTAAATAGTACATATTCGTACAACAATATTATGAATAATAGCTCCTCTTTTGAAAAAACTTCATTCGAGTTTTCTTTGTTATACAATTTAGATGAAAACGGACTGCCTACCCTGAGAGGAAACTATGTTTGATATACCTGATACTATTTTCATTTGAATTTATTTTTGTTTTTTATATCTAATACTGCACAATGCTTTTTATTCATACTGCATATTTCTTTTAAATTTGTTGTTATTATGTGAAAACAAATTCATTGAATACTTCTGTTGATTTAAAAACATTTTTACTAAGGTTGTTTATATATAATTTCACAAAAGCCTCACCAGAAACAACAAAAATATGATGATGGAAAATATCATTAAAATTAAATTTCAAAAGAATATAAATAATTTTAGGGTAAAATAAAAATCCATTTAATTTTGACCTTTTTCACTTTTAATGTGTTCGGCGGTAAAGTTTAACATAATGGAAATGTTCATACATAAGTTTGTCATTCTGTTTGTAATAAATAGAAAACAAGATATGCACCCCATAAAATGTATGTATGTTTTCTTGAAAAGAGGAGTTGATAAAGCGATGACCGGCTTGCCGTCTGTGGAAATCATGATCACGCTGGGCAGCTAACTTTTAATGAAAATGATTCATTGATACCTTGAGCAGGTATGCTATTTATGATTTTTTCTATGTTGTTCTTTCACATACAATTTTGTAATGTGTATGTGACAGCTGTAATTGTTGTTGATATTGTGGTTGTTATGTTTGTAGCATTTGCTTAATGTGTCTTTGCTTGGGCCAGCCGGTATGCACTACTACTTTTAACTTCATCCCGATATATTTAATTTTTTGCCTTTAGATATGAAAAAGTTCTTATCGGATGCTAAATTTTATGGGGACTAGGTCTTGACTATATTTGGTAAGGTCAGTTATTTTTTGCAAAAACATATGCAAACCAAATTTGAGAAAAATCTGTGCAATATATTTGTTTTTTGATAGATTTAAGTGAAGATCGGGAACCAGCTTCACATGTGGGCTATGACTAAGAAATGTCCTATAGGGTTTATTTTTGGACTACAGATAAATGGATATAATAATACTCAAACAGAATTTGGCCGAGATCTGTATGATAATTTGAACATTATGGCAGTTTAAGTCGATCTCACAGCGGTCATTTGTAAGGGAACTAGGGCTTAATATGTACCGATTTTCACCAATTTCAATAACGTTCATCCTATGCCCCATGCAAGCATATATACTTAATTTCGTCAAAATATATTCATATTTAGGACCTGTAGTTTGATTACAAAATTAACACGGATACATAGACGGACAAACGGACATCACTAAATCGAATCAGAATCACTTTCTGAGTCGATCAATATAATAAAAGATGGGTCTAGGTCAAATATTTTTGGTACATACAGTCAGATAGTGGTATAGGGTATAACAAGAAATTTTTCATTAGAAACATCAGGGCTGTGGAGTCGGAGTCGGAGTTGTGGAGTCCGACTCGCGGTGTTTGCACCGGGGACCGACGGGACCGACTCCGACCTTTCACGTGCATGAAAAATTCAAATAATTTGTAAAATATTTTCAAGAAAAATCGTTCAAATTTGCGACGTAACTATTTTGGAATTTTATTTATTAGTGCGGGCAAGAGTCTAATTGCATTAGCAGAACTTATACTCGGTTATTCATCAAGTTGAAAATAGTTGTTTGTGGATTTTTTAAGGTTTGTAATTAATTTAATTGAATTTGCACAATATTCAGCATAAAATTAAAATTGATTTGTCTGTGTTATAAAATATTATAGTTCATATCTATAATAATTATAGGCTAGGCGATTTCTTGTGATCGATGTTTTGTTCTACCGTTTTATCCCGATTTTGACCAGACGTATATTATTTGAAAGGTACTTCTTTTCCACCATTTTGTAGACTTACAGATTTTTTTAAGTTTTTCCTTTGTTTTGAGTACATTGCATTTAAAGTTGCTACTAACACATAAATAAAATTGTACATATGCTGAGTGTGTGTTTATTAAATTTGTTAATGAGTTTGTTATCTTCGTTCACAACAATAATAAACCTAAAAAGTATTGGTTTGTGAATTGGCTAAGTTGAGAAATAAAGTTGCCTAGAAATTGCACCTGAATTTTGAGCGCTGGAATCTGCTAGTTACATATTATTTGTCTAGTATTTTAGTTAATTTCTCATTTAAAAAAAGAGTTACATTGAAAACTTAAAAACAAAGTGGAGTTTAAGTTTTATGAGAGTAGCTATTAGCATACAAATAATTAATTTAAACTCCAAATATTTAAAAATCTTGTATCGTCGCGAAGCACAATGGCTGAAATTTGTTTCTCATTGGCCAAAATTCTGTTACTTTTTTATCAAATCAAAATATTTCAGTAATTCTTTTTCTAGTGGGTAGATATTTAGTTGAGCTTGAGTTTATTTTAATTTCATTAAAATTGATTGAGGACTTTTTAAGAAATTCTAGGTCAAAGTTGAACTTTTCATCTTTTTAACTTTTAGCGTGAAATATGGGATTGGATTTGAATTTTAATAATAATTACAACCATTTTTTGTAATAATTGAATTTTTTTAATGTTTATACTCAAAAAAAATAAAATCAACTGGAAATTTTGCTATTACTACTGAAAAATTAAAAATGTTTTTCTGTCAAATTTGCAAATTTTTTTACACTCAAAGAATATTTCCACTTAAAAAAACGTTAGTTATTATCTAATAGTCTTGATATTACTACAGAAAAATTTATAATTTTTTGCTTTCAAATTTCTTCATTTTTGCAAAATAAATCTGCTGAACATTAGCGCAATGATTCTAATTTTGATATGAAATAAGGGTTTTATTTTTTAAATCTTTCTTATTTATTAAAACATTTCATACATATGTGGGTAAAAAAAACCTTTAAAAAACTGCAATAGATTTTAATAGCATTTGTATTAAAGGGAGGTTCTGTTTATTACTCTTCTTTACTAATACTGTTTTTCGTAATTATTATTCATGCAATTATAATTATTATTCATTTGAATCAAATATTGATTGCAAATATTCCATATTCTGTGATCTGTGTTATTTCTGTTCTTTATTAGTTTTTTCACTTTTTTCATCTAAATCCCGATGATCCACTTTCCATTGATTTCGAATACTGGAGTTGAATGGATCTGACGTTTCCAATAATAATATTAAATAGATCGTCATATGTGGAATTTCGTAAAATTTTTCTAGTGTTGTGCTCTCATAAAATTTGTAATCCTTATTCCTTTTTTCCTGAGTCTCCTCTGATAGATCTCCAAGTGGCACCAAATGATATTTAATGACATCTCCTGCATTTTAAAGAATTTTGTGAACTCTTGCAGACATATTTCTCCATGGGTACTTGGTTGTATATATTTTTGCAGTTTTGTTGTATTTGTATTTATTTATTAAATGCGATTTTCCATTACAACAAGACACAGTATCTTATAAATTACAGTAATGGAATCAGATTATTCACTATATATTTAATATCAGTAACTCTAAATCTAAATTTAAAATATTATAAATTACAATTTAAAAACATTAAAAAAAATCAATTAAAGTATTGGTATAGTAATTTTCGAAACCCTATTGCGTTGCTTGTATTGTGCATGACATTAGGAAGCTGATTCCAGAGACGAATAGTTAGAATAAAAAATTGACATTCAGAGGCATGGTCCCGGTATTTAAACTGAATTATTCGATTCTCTCTGGAAGATCTTACGAACTTTAATCGTTCAAAAAGATATTTTGGAGCCTTTGTTATAATAATTTTATGTAGAAATATAATGTTCTTGAATTTAATATAGTTGTCAAATGACATGTGTAAGACATGACACGAGTATTGGGATACATGATCAATTTTTCTTAATCCAAAGATATAGCGAATAATGTTGTTGAAAGTTACAGGTAGTTTTCTGTTATCCCTAGAGTTGCAACCTGTGAAAACCTCAGATGCATATAGTAATGTTGGTAAAATATATGTTTTAGCAAGTAGCAGTCTTATTTCCAGTGGAGTAAAGTGCTGTGTTAACCATAAGCTTCTTATCATACTATAAATTCTGCCACAGGATTGATTAATATGATCTCACCAAGTCAGAGTTCCATTAAACACAATTCCGAGATTCCGTACAGAGTCCACGATGTCAATTTTAGAGCCCCTAAGGAAGATATTAATCTCATTCTCCAAATGCATCACTTTCTTCCTTATTATAACACACTTAGATTTATTTGGATTAAGTCGTAGACCAGTTGCCGTTGCCCAATTTAGAACACGTTTGAGATCATAATTTAGTTCTTGAGTTTTGGAAATAATTGAATCCTTGGTACTACTTAAATATAGCTGAATGTCATCAGCGTACATCTGAACCTTAGAGAACTTAATTTGTTGTGGAAGATCATTGGCATCTATCGAATAAAGTAGTGGTCCAAGTATTGAACCCTGTGGTACCCCTCTTATAACTTGCAGTGAGTTTGAGATGGAGCCACCATTAGCAACAGATTGAGATCTGTTTGTGAGATATGAAAACATGAGTCTAACTGCCAATGTAGAAAAGTTAAAAAACTTCTTCAGTTTGAGGCATAAAATTGAGTGGTGCACCGTGTGCACCTTTGAGTGGTCCAATAAAACCAAAAAAAATATTTTTCCATCATCCATGTTACTTCTAACTCCTCAACTACATCAGATAAAGCTGTTATACAGCTATGTTGTGGCCTGAAACCAGATTGACGCTCTGTAAGTTGTTGACGTTTAAATACCTAAAGATTTGTCTGTGTAAAAGGTGCTCGAAAACTTTTGAGAGATATGGAAGAATTGCAATCGGGCGGTATTCGTTACCCGTTTTTGGTATTGGTATAATTTTGGCATGTTTCCACTCCATTGGAAAGATGCTAGTAGTGATTATGGAGTTAAACAAGTACATTATGAAACGGACAATCCATGGTAAAATCATTTTTATAAATCTGGGGTGTATATTATCAAGGCCCACTGCATTCGATTTAATAGCATTGAAACTTTCAGCTAAAGTTAAATTTGGGAATGTTTAAATTATTACAAAATTATCATAAAATTCGTTATTTACGGCTGGTAGAGGAATATTTACAAAAGCTTCATTTAGCGCATTAATGTCAACATTCATTGATTGATTAATTGTCTTATTTATTCCAATTTCGAGTATTTGTTTCCAGATTTTTTTACTTCCAATAACTGTATTAAATTTATTAAAATAATAGGAAAACTTATCATGCCTTATTTTGGAAACAACCGCTTTCCTAGCCATCTTATATTCATCGTGATATTCTGATATCCTGTAATGTTTCCACTTCTGATACAGATTATCACGGAGTTCTATTAGCATCTTGGTTTCCATTGTGAACCAAGGCCTATCTCTATTTTTAATAGTTTTCGTTTTGTTGAGGACATGTTTGTTGTAAATTCCTAAAATTTTACCATTAGGAAATGACAGTTGTTCCCCAACAGTCGGTAAATAGAAAATTTGATCCCATGGAGTAGAGCAAAGATCATATCCCAAAGCCCAAATATCAATATTATTAAAATCATATGCAAAATCATATGATAAGAAGAGTAGATCGTGCTTCGAAAATGCTGGAGCTGCTAACTGATCATAATGAAGGACTTTACTTTCATTACAGGAAAAGAAAAGATCAAGCAAAGTGCTATTTGTTGACGTGAAGTGTGTAGGTCTCGTTGTGTTGACAGCTGACAAGTTAAACATCGACATTATAGTGGTAAGATTTGAGTCATCGAAAAGATTGTTATTAAAATCACCTGATATAATGACTTCGGAGTATGACATTGATGAAAGCTCCAGCATCGTGATAAGACTGTCAAACTTTATTCGGCATAATCTCCAAATTTTTTGAAGTCAATTTCTTCATTGCACGCAAGCACTTTTAGGATTATTTAAATATGAAAATAAGGTTTAAATCGACTCTTGTTATTTCAGATGCTGTTTCTGGAGTTGAAAAGAATCTTCTTGCCGTACTGTCTGAACCTTATTTTGACTGATCTATAATCAATCAAAATTTGCGATATTCATCGTGAACAGGTTTCTTCTTTAAACTTCTTAACTCCTTGTTGGTTTCATTGTTCCCTATTGATCCTGAAGAACCGAAATCCAAATCACAAATAATTGCATGTAGTGGTGATAATCCAAATTCATATGCATCAGTATTATCTAGTGATTTTGTCGGGACTTGATTTAATTCGCTTGATGTTGTTTGGCATATGATGCAGCTGGATGCAGCCTTCGTGTTAGTCAAAGCCGGGCCTACTTTTCCATCTATCAGTATTAATTAATAGCTTACTTCAATTTGCTACCCATTTAACTGTAATTTTAATGGCCGTAGTTATGCAATTTGAGCCTTGATATCAGTAATGTCCTGATTCAGTAATTTCTTTGTTAATGGCATCATGAGTTTCTTTTTTGAATTCAAATTTGATTGGCCTGCAGTATTTCGTAGAAGATGGTGTCTCAAATATCTTTAGTTTGCGTTGTACTAGTTGGAGGCTCTGAATCTTCCAAAATCTTTTTTCAATCGCAATGGTACAAATGGTACCATGAACATATCTGTGTCCGAAATATTTTCGCATACTACTTGTTTGTATTGTTTTTGTCCCGAAGAACCATCACATCTCCATTTACAAAAAAGGATTAACTTCCATATTTCTTTAACTCATTTCCTTTTATTGATTGAAGCAAGCCTTCGGCTGTGTGATCAAGTAGAGATTGTAGTTGTACCTCTGCCGAAATTGGTGTGATTGTGATATTGTTCTTTGATGCACATAGTCCATTTTAGCAGCGGTTATGTGATGATATGCTGGATACATATTTGAGCCTTTTTCAAGCGCACACAATCTGAGTTGAATATGTTGCTGTTTTGTTAATTCCAAATCCAGAAATAATGCTAATGCCTCCGTTTTGTTCTCAGTGGACTAGCTTTAACAACTTTTTCAATGAAATCCACTTTTGTTAATTGTTTCTGTGATCATAATTGATGTAGGAAAGATTTTTTATATTTGTTTTTTTTTTTATATTTTGTTGTTTCTGAAGCGATAATAAGTTGGCCTTCTACGTTTGCTCTTTTTATATAAAAGTTTTGTTTATTGTAGCTAACTTCTTTGTAGTGTTTTTTTAGTGCTTTGACGAAATTAGATAATTGCTCTTGTATTTCGATGCCACACGAATTTAAGTTTAATTATATTTTAACGTAACTAAGAACATCTTCCTGGTTTTTTTCCTAAAATACTCTTCGGTCATACTCTCCATATTTTTCTAAATATTTTTATTTGCGACAATTATTGCTGAAATATATTATAGCAATTGAGTTTGTATTCAAATGTCACTTTCTTATAAGCCTTTTCATAAGCCATCATACTATGTTTCTATGTAAGATAAAAAGGTAAGAAAATGGCATTAGTGCATTGATATATAAAAAAACCCACTATACAAATGAATTACCTGTGCGTGCTTTCTTTACTACTTGCATTAGTGCATCGTTAGGCAAAATAAAAAGGTATAAAAAGGTATGATAATAAAAAACCCAGGTGTCAAATGAATTACATCCTCTGTGTATTGACATTCTTATTTACAAATATATCAAAAGGGTGGTGTATTTTGTAAGCAGATGTCTTTACTTATCATTATTTAATTTCATTAAAATGAAAAAAGTGTTCTACCCGCGGATCGTCACGGGTGCAAAAGTATAACTTTCTCTGGGTGGTATACGTTTCTTGCTCCCTTTTGTTCCCTAGAAGTTCTATTCCACTAAAATTGAAATTTGACATAAATATAGTAGTTTCATAAATATATCAGAACACCCTTAATATTAAACGGTAGGGTTGTGACCACTTACAACAACTAAAGACTGCAATCCTACCAATCTTGTTAAGAAGACCGCAGGTCATTATCCACGAGAACTTGCGAGCAGTAACCATTTAAAAGAAAACAAAAAAAATCACCCTTTTTCTGTAATTAAAAAAACAGTTGAGTTTGACAGCATGCCACGCCCATAATTAGCGATAGTTTAACCTAACCTACATTAATTTGGATATATTAGCTACAAAATGGCGCTAAAATTTTAAAAATCAGTGACAAAAAAATTGGACTTTTGACCAATGACATCAAAATTTCAGCCACAATGCGTCGGTGAAATTAAGTAGAAAGTCGCGGAGACACAAAAAACTCTACCACTCTTAGCTACATTTAAAAGATGATTTTACCAGGCATTAAAAGAGGTAGAGAAATTTTACCGCTCTTCAAACTTAGCAGAAAAGATTTAATTCCAAAATACCCTGAGATTATTCACGTGTCCGCAGATGTCGGAATCATCAGATCAATGAAGTCTGATATTTTTGAGGCTATCCTATTTCTAAAGACAGCTGCAGAGGTTTTTTTTTTAAGTTTTCTTATTTTAAATGTCCGGTCTTACATATTCACTGACATCAATTAGCCACTGCATAATTATCAATGTTTTTATAAACATGTCCATTAGGGTTAGTCACTTTTTTTTGCGAAGAATGCTCTCGCAGTAAAAGGTAGGGCATGGAAAACTATGAAGAACTGCATGTTTAGTTTTTGGAAATGGTGAAAAAACCTTCCCGCTAAAATGCATTTACTTTTGCTCGGAACCGATTTTTTTATTTTCAATTTTCAAAATAAACATGCAGTTCATAGTTTTCCATGCCCTACCTAATACTGCGAGAGCAATTCGATATTCGACAAAAGTCGAAAAAGTGACTAACCCTAACGTCCATGTACACTGGATCAAGGCTTTTAATTAACATATATTTTATTAATATATTCCAACACCGATTTTTGTACACTAAACGGTTCACTGTGTGGCATCATAAAGTTTTTTTTTATTTGGGGTCTGGTATGTTTTTGTGTACATAGTAGGGCGTTTCACCAAAAACGTTTTTATAGATTTTAGACCTTATTCGACCTTTGTATATCATTAGTTATTTTAATTGTTCGAGCCTACGGTCAGTTTTTATTTCTTTTCATGTTTCTATGTTACATGAATATTTCGATCCTCTTCGAAGATCATCCTCAGCATGTATTATTAATATAAAACAAGAATAAAAAAAAATTCTTTTAAGTAAACAATTGTAAGATAATAGTTTTACTTGTCGTAAAACTACTTTAAATAATATAAATGAGAGATATCCCGTCTCAGAATTTATTGTCAATATACTACTTTACGTAGCTTGTCGATACGATTGTCATTGATTGTTATATTACATATACGTTTAATAGGCAAAATTCGGGCATGTCGATAAGTTATTTGAATTTAATATAATACAATTAAGAACGAAAAAAAACAAAAAACATTAAAAAAATTAAAAAAAGATTCAAAAAGACGCCACCCGCTTCATATGTTGACACCGACATTGCACTGGAACAATTCTTTTTTTTTTTTTTGAGACTCTGAAAGCTGCATCTGAATTTTTTTAATGTCAGTCGGTCGCGGAAATCGATTTTTTGATACAAAAATTTTCTTAATTCTGTGGTGCTTTATTTTCTTGAAACCGGATAAATGAGATTTAAAGAGTGTCAAACCGTTACAAAAAAATGTCCGCGGCCCTGTAACGACAACGAAAAATTTAAAAAAAAAATTTTAAAAACTTTGCGGCCACAAAAATTCATATTCCACTTTAAGAGTGGCATAAAGCAGAACAAAAGTTTTTGGCTGAAACGCCCTAGTGTTTAGTTTTGATGATGATGAAATGTAAACACTTAATTCTCAAGTACACATACAAACACACACAAACATATACATTCGTACATGCACAGCTGGGGGAAAAAAATTAATTAATAATATTTGGTGTTGTTGTAGTATTTCATTTTCGCTCGTATATCACAATTTTATTTCAATTGTGTTTTGAGCTGATATGACTGGAGTACTTAAGTGTTGACATGGCATGAAATGCAAAAACTTCAAATTGTTTTTGTCATTTTTTGTTTTATTTGACTAGATGGGATATGTGTTCATTTGTTGTGCTTAATAATGAATTGTTTGTTGGGATAAAATTAATTTACTTTTCGTTTCAACAGATATTTATTTATATTTGAAGTGTTGAAAAATAAAAAACTTTACGTATACAGGCCTTGTGAGCAGAAGGGCCATTATTTCTAAAGCAAAAAACGCTTAAATTCAAAAAAAACATTACAACCACACTGTGGAACAAATTCAGGTTAGCAAAAGTTAGGTCGATTCTGAGAGTGAGGGGTGAAAATAGAGGCTAATTTATAAGACCCGTATCGCGGCGTTTGTTTATGTTAGTTCGAATTTTTTTTTTAATCGACCTTCGAACTTTGCAGTCAAATGCCGATTTTCAGCATATTGTTTATATGGTTTTTTGGCTATAACTCGTCGACTAACTGATATTTTTTTTTTAATTAAAATTTTTTTAAAATTTGAGTTAGAAAATTTTTGGGTGCTTATGAAGCAAAATGTTGGAAAAAAAATTTTTTCATGCTTTTTGAAAATATTTTCCACAAAACTAAGTCTTTTTTGCTTTCTGTTTGATCTATAATATGCTTCTCAGTTTCTTCAATAAATTTCATTTGAATAAAAAATCATCTTAGTCGATAATTTGCATTAAAAATCCCAAAACCATTAAAAAAATAGCGATTTAGGTAGAAGTAATTAAAAAGGGAAGTTCCAAGAATTAGGAATTAGTAAAACCACTTTTTTGTTTTCAACCACCGCCCAGGTAGAGATTTTTTTTATTTCGTACAAGCGAACTAATTTCAAAAATGAAGATTCACTTAAGACTCGAAACTCAGCCGAAGCTGATGTGTTTCAATTTTCGCTCGGTCGTGATAAAATTCGCTATTAATTTTTTTTGGAACTTATTTCATTTTGTGAGTGATTTAAGTTAAGTGCATCGGTTTCATAAAAATAACAAAAAAAAAAACATTGTATAATATATATTGTATTAAAAATGTGGGAACCAAAATGTAAAATGGACCATTTTTGTAACGTTTGTGGACGTTTCATAGCAAGCGATGAAAAATGTGGCAATGCGAGTGATTTTTTTTTTTTGGAAGCCTGTAAACAATATTTCTCACAAGAGTTTATCACTGATGCAAACTATGCCCCTAAAAAAGTTTGCTTTAATTGCTATTCAACTCTTATGCAATGGAAAAGTAAAAAAGAAGAAGGCTATGCCTTTTGGTATACCAATTATGTGGTTAGACAACAGCCCGCATCAAGAAGAAAATTGCTATGGATGTATCAACTACCATAAAACTTTGAATAGAAGGAGAGCAAAGAATACAACTTATGTAGCAGTACCAACATACCGAAGTATTGATCTTCAAACAGATATCAGTACTACAACCGCCGCTGCTACAACCATGGATTTCTTCTCACAATACGACCCTGGTGAAGGTACATCCTATGAAACATCAAAGGACCCAATCCTAGTCACACAAAACCAGTTGGATGGAATTGCTGCAAATTTGTGTTTGACTCAGAAAAAATCAGAACTACTTGCTTCATTTTTGAAAGGAAATAATTTGCTGGCGAAAGGTACCAAAGTAACAGCATATCGAAAACGCCAAAAAGAGTTAGAGAAGTTCTTCAATGTGAATGATGCAAAAAATTTCGCTTATTGCAACGATATTAAAAAGTTAATGGAGACGATAGGGTTAACCTATAAAAAAGATGATTGGCGTTTATTCATCGATAGTTCACTAATCAGCTTAAAAGTTGTGTTTTACACAAGACAAATAGAATGCCTTCTGTTCCGATTGCGTATAGTACTGACACTAGTGAAAATTTCGATAATTTGAAACACATTCTGGATGTAGTGAAATATAACGAACACCAGTGGCGCATTTGCTGCGACCTCCAAAATAGTTTCATCTGACCGTCCAAAATATCCGTGTTTCCTGTGCGATTGGGATTCACGATACGGAGAAGGTATTAAAGGAAGAAACCAGTACAAACAGCATAACTGGAATAGTCGCATTGGACGGAAATGGCCTAAAGACAATAGGCTGCACGAAAGTCTTGTTCCTGAAATGAAAATTTTGTTGCCGTTGCTCCAGATTAAACTTGGCATTGCTAAAAAATGAAATGTATCGCAAAAAGACCAATAGTATTCAACCGCTTAAAAGACATTTTCCCAACACTAAGTAACGCCAATATTTAGGAAGGGGTTGTTAATGGTCCCGACATACGGAAACTAATGAGTCATCAAGACTCATTGACCAAGTTCTGACAGACCGAGAATTAAATGCATGGCTCGCATTGAAAGCAGTCATTAAAGGACTTTTGGGTAAAGAACGCAAAGACAACTACAGGCAATCTGTTGCAAACATGTTGGCAGCTTTCGATGAAATTGGGGTTAATATGTCGTACAAAATTCATCTCTTGCATCAGCATCTTGACCAACTCGTTCAACAGTTGCCAACTGAATCTGATGAGCAAGGCGAACGTTATCACCAAACTGCGCTTCCATTTGAAATAAGGTAACTGTGCATATTTTGAATTCCTAGATTTTTCTAATATCTTTGTCAGAGTGCACAATTTACACATGTTAACGATTGAAAACTATTTTCGTTTCAGGTACAGAGGAAAGAAATCTCCGGAAACAATACTCGCTGAAATTTGTTGGTGGTATAAAAACACCTTTGAAGAAGAGGAAGACGAGGAAAAAGAGGAAGAAGGGGAAGACAAAGATGAAATTCCAGAATATCTGTTGGACGAAATTATCGACCTTTCTGATGATGATGACGATGACCAAGATATAAGAGGGAGCAGTGATGTTGATCCACAGCCGCCTGCTAAACGGCAACTGGCCAAATCATTAATTTAATTTATTTAATTTTTTTACTTAAAACTTTTCATAACTAACATTTCAAAAATATATTTTTTTCCATATTTTTATAATTTCTTTTTCAATGTTTCTTCAAAACCAACACTGAACAAAATTGGTACATAAAAAATGAGAAGTAAATTAATATTAAGCTGGAAAACGCAAGTTTTGTATTATGATTGTTTTCTTTTCAAATGAAATTTATTGAAGAAACTGAGAAGCATATTATAGATCAAACAGAAAGCAAAAAAGACTTAGTTTTGTGGAAAATATTTTCAAAAAGCATGAAAAAAAAATATTTTTTCCAACATTTTTCCACAACAATTTTCTAAATCAATTTTTTTTTAAATTTTAATTGTTGCACAGGTCTCTAGCAATAATTTGGCTTTTACAGACTGAAAAAATATCAACTAGTCGACGAGTTAAAAAAATTTTTTATATCACCAAGTTAATGCACATCAAAAAGCGTTAGATAAGCTTGAAAATCACTAAATGGGGCTCACTGATTGTGATTAAAGAAATAATGTTTGCCTTGTATCTACATATTAAACAAACAGTAATTTTGGTTGAGTGGAAATGAAGAAAAATATAGCAGTTAAGTGCTTTGTGTGACAAATATTTATTTAAATTATCATCAATAATAGATTTAATTAAAACTCATGGTAATCTAAGCCAAAGTGTACCTAAGATGGTAAAATGTATTAAGAATTCGGAATGAACGGCATCCTGGCTCAATATCAATGAACTTATAATACAATTGGTATGCCCTATCTTGCTTCGCTAAGACTTACCGAGACTTATTGACATGTATGTTTTCATAATCAATTTTTCCTACGAAGTTTGTATTGTACAGTTAAAACATTTTATTTTCTTTATTTCATATTTTTTGATGTTTAAACATCTATACGCACAATACAATCACAAAAACAGCGTAACATGTGAGCCGTATGACAAAATCGGCGTGACTTGTGATTGTATTGGTGAAAAAATTATGATATGTAATAACCTGTTTGAAAATGAAAAATGAAAAATAAGAAATGAAAAACGAAAAAATAAAAATGAAAAATAAAAAACAAAAAATAAAAATGAAAAAAGAAAAAAGAAAAATAAAAACTGAAAAATGAAAAATGAAAATGAAAAATAAAAAATGGAAAATAAAAAATTAAAAATAAAAATTAAAAATGACAAATAAAAAATGAAAAACGAAAAAATCAAAATGAAAATTAAAAAATAAAAAACAAAAAATAAAAATGAAAAAAGAAAAATAAAAACTGAAAAATGAAAAAAAAAATGAAAAATCGAAAATGAAAAATAAAAAATGAAAATAAAAAATTAAAAATAAAAATGAAAAATGAAAAATAAAAAATGGAAAATGAACAATAAAAAATAAAAAATGATTAAATAAAAAATAAAAAATGAAAAATAAAAAATAAAAAATGAAAAAAAGAAAAATAAAAAATTAAAAATGAAAAATAAAAAATGTAGGTTGGGTTAGGTTAGGTTAAAAAAGGAGCTATGTATACACATAGCTCATATCCGTTGTGTCCGGATATACACCTTAGCCAGTAGTTCGGCTTGTTGTGCGCTCTACATCTCTACGTTCATCCGGTTATCTACCCCTTTACTAACTTAGAAATTCGGTTTCCTCAGCAAATTTCTTGAGTATTTTCCAGCTTATCCCCCTAAACCTGTCAGGCCTAGTAAGATGTCGTTGGATAGATATCTGACCTTTGTTCTCGCAAATGTAGGACAGTAACAGAGGTAGTGTTCTAGGGTTTCGTCATCCTCTCCGCAAGCTCTACAAGTGGCTGCTTCCGCCCGTCCTATACGGTATAGGTGAGCCCTCAGCTCAGAGTGTCCAGTGAGGGTGCCAATGGCCCTACTAAGCTCTGCCCTACTTAGATTCAAGATCTCCCTAGTTCTTGTAGTGTTGGGAGAACCCCATAATATGTTTGTGACCTTACCCACGTCAGTCTCTTCCCAAATTGATACATGCGAACTGGTCGCCCAGTCTGCCAGTTCCAATTTGAGAGACTTGAAAGGTATTGGGTTTTCCAAATTTACTCTTTCCAGGAAAGAGCCCTTCCTGGCCACTTCATCAGCAATCTCATTTCCCATTATACAACTGTGTCCTGGGATCCAAATGATTTCAAGTCTGCTCTTCTGGAGAAGTCTCTTGTATTTTGCAAAAATATATACAAACAAAATTTGAGAAGAATCAGTGCAATATTTTTTTTTTTGATAGATTTAAGTGAAGATCGGAAGCAGCTCTATATGGGGACTATGACTAAGAGTTGTCCAATAGGGATTATTTTTGGACTACTGATTAATGGATGTAATATATACATACAAACCCAATTTGACTAAGATTTGTATTATAATTTGGATCTTATGGCAATATATGTTGATTTCATAGGGGTCATTTGTATGGGGGTTAGGTCTGAACATGGACTGATTCTCACCATGACCGATGGAAGATGGCCGATAGAAGATCAAATACCAAATTTCATCAAAATATATTCATAATTGCGACCTGCAGTTTGATTAAAAGCTTTACATGGACACACAGACGGACGGACGGACGGACGGACGGACGGACGGACATCGTTCAATTGAATCAGATAGTGATTCTGATTCGATCGGTATAATTAAAGATGGGTGTAGGTCAAATATTTTTGGTTGTTACAAACAGCAGCACAAAGTCATTACACCCAAACCACATAGTGGTATAGGGTATAAAAATACAAAAAAAATAAAACATGAGAAATGAAAAATAAAAAATGAAAAAATGAAAAAAGAAAAAAAAATAAAAAATGAAAAAGAAAAAATTAAAAAAAAAATTAAAAACCAAAAATGAAAAATAATAAATTAAAACTAAAAAATTAAAAAATAAATGAAAAAAATTAAAAATTAAAAATAAAAAATTAAAAATAAAAAATGAAAAACGAAACATGAAAAATAAATCTGAAACATAAAAAATGAAAAATAAAAAAACGAAACATTAAAAATTAACCGGTTGAAATAATAAATAATAATAAATATTTTTATATTAGCAGAGCCCTTGCAGTTGATTGCTATACGTGATACATAGATGACGCTTCCTGTTTGATTTTAAAAAAATGCCATAAAAAATTTTTAATTACTAGATGTTTACACATCTCCTCTGTGATCGGACTCACATGATTTTTTTTTATTCAGTGTTTGCTGATATAGAATATTTTTTGCTTTGCAAAATGGCAACATGGTGAGGGCCCTGTAAGTGCTAAAAAAGCAATAACAAAAAATACCAATAAATCAATTTTTCCAATAGTAAAATAATTTTTTTTTCGGTAATAGGACTTTCGGAATTTTTTAATTGATCTTAGCTAATTTACCGTGGAAAAATATTTTGGTTTATTAAAAAAAGAAAAAAAGTGTTTAATTCAGTATATTTTTAAACTCTTTCATATAAAACAAATTAAACAAGTGAGAAAATTATAGTCGGTCTAGACCGACTATACGATACCCTATACCATGCGTTTAGAGACCCTATCTCTTAGATCCACCTAACTGGATATAGAAAATAAATAAGCATAAACCAAATTTGAGTGGCATTTTTATTAATTTTTTTCTTCTGCAGATATGAAAAAGTTCATATCGGATGCTATATCTATATGGGGACTAGGCCCAAAAATGGACCGATCCTGACCATGTTTGGTAAAGTCTCTTGTATTTTGCAAAAATATATACAAACAAAATTTGAGAAGAATCAGTGCAATATTTTTGTTTTTTGATAGATTTTAGTGAAGATGGGGAAGCAGCTCTATGTGGCCTATGACTAAGAGTTGTCCAATAAGGATCATTTTTAGACTACTGATTAATGGATGTAATATATACATACAAACCCAATTTGACTAAGATTTGTATGATAATTTGGATCTTATGGCAATATATGTTGATTTCATAGGGGTAATTTGTATGGGGGCTAGGTCTGAACATGGACCGATTCTCACCAATTTCAATAGCGTTCATCCCACGGCCGACGAAAGATCAAATACCAAATTTCGTCAAAATATATTTATATTTGCGACCTGCAGTTTGATTACAAGCTTTACATGGACACACAGACGGACGCACGGACGGACGGACATCGTTAAATCGAATCAGATAGTGATTCTGATTCGATCGGTATAATTAAAGATGGGTGTAGGTCAAATATTTTTGGTTGTTACAAACAGCAGCACAAAGTCATTATACCCAAACCACATAGTGGTATAGGGTATAAAAAAATCATCCGTAGGAATATACATAATAGCTAATAATTACAAGTTTTAAGAAACCATGCGAAAAAAGCATATTTTACAATAGAAAACATATAAATTAGAAATTTTAGAAATCAGATAAAATTAAAAAAAAAAAATCACATCATACATATTATGATTGGACAGAAAAAAATATCGAAAAATTGATTTTACAACATTTTAATTTCAGCGTACACGAAATGACAAGAACAACATATAAAGACTTTTTGCAAAATACACCGACTTGACAGTATAGGTTCGATTCTAATACCAAAGGGTAGTAAAACCCTATACTCATTTTTGCGAGAGTAGTGACCAATTTTCTTTATGGGTCTCTAAAGATTCTGAAAATCAGTGGGCCCCTCAAAAAAGGTGTCATCAGTGTTTGTTCAACAGCTAATTCAGACTTTTTGATACCCCTGAACTGTATTCGGCAATAATGTAGCTAAGAATCCCTTCAACAATCTTATTAACATTTCATGCGAAAAAGAATTTTTTCCTCCACATTTTTTGGAGAAATATAGGGAAAAAAATGTTTTTGTCACTTTGTCAGCATAACTTACAGGGGCTCCTAATTTTTCACTAACAATATTTAGCAAAATTATAGCCACGGTAAATCTGAACAGTTTCTGTGAACATATCAATACAATCAGAACGTGTTTAGTCACCCTCAACAGCTCATAGAAACCACTTTGTACCTTAAAAATTGGCGTTCTTGATTGGACTGTACTTTTATTGAATTTTTTAAACTTTCTTTGTTATTGTTGCATATCTTGTGTTGTTGGTTTAAATATTTAATATTTTTAGGTTATGTTGTTGTTTTACAATTAAATGTAATTAAATAAATATTAAAAAAATTGTTTTTGTGTTAAAATTTTGAATTTTGTATGCCGATGATGTACAACTGTACTTAGCAGGAAAAAAGGGAAAATTGAGGACTGCAGTAGAAAACTGAATGATGATTTAAAATGAGTCTCAAATTGGGCCGTTGCAAACGATCTTAGCGTTAACCCTCTAAAAACCAAGTGCGTTCTGATGCGTAATAGATTAACTAGAATACCTGTGAACCCAAACATTTATGTAAATGATCAACAAATTGATATTGTCGAACGAGCCAAAAATCTGACCTGATCAGATCACATTGCAGAGGCGTGTGGCAAAACATATTCGATGTTGCAAACTCACCTGCCCACTCAATCTTACATCCCAGTTAGTATTCGTTTACTACTAGCTAAGACCTACCTAATACTAAAATTACTTTATGCATGCGAAATCTTTGCAAGTTGCGACGCTAAGAGTAAAACCAGGTTAAACATCACGTTTAACAATATCGCAAGGTACGTTTATGGTCTCAGAAGATTCGATCGCATTTCATCCTTCTCAAAGAAAATCTATGACGTCAATTTTGATGACTAACTAAAAATAAAATCACTCAGTGTTTTACATAAAATTATTGTAAATCAAAAACCAGAATATCTTTATAAGAGTTTTGCGTTTTAGTAGGCTCCGAAGAAATAACAATTTAATTTAGTTCGGCACCATGCTTTCGTATTTGAATGGCAGTTTTTCATATTGGCGATACGTCTTTGTAATAGTTTACCCTGTACGATTAAGGAAGTTAGCAACGCCTTACTTTTAAAGAAAATAATTTTCCAGCGATACAAATAGGAATTGTTGTTTTAATACATCCTACATCCTAACATATTTCGTTATCTACACGAACATTTTTCTATCACATATTTTCTGGTTCGAACACACATAAACCACACAGATTCGAGTGTAGCTTTATTTTTAGTTTCGTTATCTACACGAACATTTTTCTATTACGTATTTTTTGTTTCGAATACACATAAACAACACAGATTTGAGTATGGCTTTATTTTAAGTTCGTTTTCTTGCACGTGTACTGCTAAAAAAAACAGAACATGTTCTTCAACGCGTTCATCTAAAAATTAAAATATTATCCACTCGCGATCGGAAAAAATGAAATTAAGTCATAAACAACATATAAAATTTCTCTGTCTTCTATTTTATTACTTTCTTTTTATTTTTATTTTTTTTTTTTTTATTATCATTATCTTTTTATTTTTAGTTTTTTATAACTGCTGATGAATTATTTTAGATTTTTTTAACAAATTTGTTTGAAACAATTGTTGTTGTTATTATAGGGGCATTTCAGAATTTTCCGATCGCGAGTAGATAATGTTGAAGAACATGTTCTGTTTTTTTGCAGTACACGTACAAGCAAACGAACTTAAAATAAAGCCACACTCGAATCTGTGTGGTTTATGTGTGTTCGAAACAAAAAATACGTAATAGAAAAATGTTCGTGTAGATAACGAAATATTAAAACGAAGCACAGTCACGATTGTGTTCGGCTCCGTACAAAATTTAGAAACACACATAATTGATATGAAAATAAAAATATGTATTTGTTGGTCTGAGCTATGTTTGTGGACATATATGTACGAGTTTTTTATTCAGCGTGTGCTTTTTTCTGAACACTACTTAAAACATACACATAGAAAAAATATTTGCCAACCGAATTGTTCTAAAGTGGAACAACTGTATTTTCGATTGTACCAACAGAAATTTAATATCATCTGCAAATTTTCTATTATGATAAAATATTTACTGTTAAGGCAATAGAATTGTAATCAACGTGATCCCGAAAATCGGTTATTAGCATTATCGCAATTTGTTTCTTTAAAAAGAGTTACAGCATAACCATCGTGTTAGGTAAGGGCATCACCATATAGTTATGCTCCTACTCTCATCGATAAACCATTTGTTCGCATTTACAAAAAT